>BGPR01029901.1:0-11260 GCA_013235015.1 Araneus ventricosus
TTTATTTTGCTTCTGATGCTTTAACTTAAATCAGCACAGAATAAAATGTTTTAGCCTCAAAAAAGATATTTTTCTTCAAATAGAACTTACAAAGTAAAGCTGATTTCCTTTTAATGCTTTCACCTTAATAAAGAAGGAATAAAATTTTTTGGCCCTGAAAAGGGCCGTTTTTTATATAGTGAAAGCATCAGGAACCTCCCCATAAACACAATTAAATATTTCACATTTTGGAGCTATCACAGAAACAGATTCAAAAGATTGTGCTGTACGAAAGCAGGTATATACATATTCAATACATTCATATATAAAATAATATACAACATTGAAGACTGTGCTCTACAAAAAAATTGTATCAAAGCAGGTATATTCAATCCACTCAGATATAAAATAATATACAACATTGAAACAAATTAAAAATGTAATGCAAAAAAATACACTTGACAATCAATCACAGAAAACTTCCTCATAAACACAGTTAAATATTTCACATTTTGGAGCTACCACAGAAACAGATTCAAAAGATCGTGCTCTTGATAAGCCAACATAGAGTTGTCCATGACTAAAAACCGGCTCATTGAGCACCAAACATATCTTTTCAAAAGTTTGGCCTTGCGACTTATTAATTGTCATGGAAAAGGCTAAACGAATGGGAAATTGCATACGTTTAAATTTGAAAGGCATGTTAGTCTGAGATGGAATCAAAGGGATTCGGGGAATGAGAAACGTCTGTGTACCATCAATGGATTTTGCCTGAATGATGTTTTGCTGCAATTTTGTGATAATTAGGCGTGTACCATTGCATAATCCTTTAGAGGGAGCTAAATTTCTCAACAGCATTACAATGCAACCTATTTTCAACTTTAACTCATATGGAGGCAAACCAGTTGGTGTCAAAGAATTTAAAAATTCTTCAGGAAATGTCAATTGATCTTGAGGATCTTCACTCATGATCATATCAACTGCTTTATAAACAGTTTCATTTCCCGGCATAAATTCCAACACTTTATTGTTGATTTCCATGGATCGCTCATTATTAACAGTAAGGATAGCTCGACCTTTAAGCTCCTGTGGGGTCACACTGGAAAAATCTATATCACTGTACAATTGATGTACAGGGTCTTGTATTGAAGGGTAGCATTGCAAAGGCAACTGAATCGTTGAGCCACTTTTTTTCTCTCCAATGTCCAACAACCAAGCACCAAAATCCCTTTCAGATTCAAGGGCACGCATATTTTTTGTCAGATATAACTTATGAAATTTCAACCAAAGAGCGTGTTTTTTTAAGGAGCTGGCAACAGTTAATGTTCTTGAACCTCTTAAAATTACTGGAAGAACTTGGCGAAAATCTCCACCCAGTAGAATGACTTTGCCCCCAAACGGTTCTTTACATTTTGTGAGATCTTGTAAAAGTCTATCAACAGCTAAGAAAGCATGAACATGTGTCATGGGTGCTTCATCCCACACAATTAATTTTGTTTTCAGTAACATGTCAGCTTCTTTTGTATTAGGCTTCAAATTGCAAGTAGATGTTGCATTTAAATCAATTGGAATTTTAAAAACAGAATGGGCTGTTCTCCCCCCTATTAATAGAGTTGCAGCAATACCTGTAGATGCAACAGGAATAACATCATCACCTCTACCACGTATTGTGTGAAGCAAAGTTGAATAAACAAAAGTTTTTCCTGTCCCAGCAGGACCATCTAAAAAATAACACTTGGGTGTATCTGCAGCGTTGTTGTACACTGCACTTAATAAGATTTCCACAACATTCCGCTGTTCACTATTTAACTGCATAGCATAACTATTAGCTTTAGCCTGCTCTTCCACAACATCAAAGTTCGCTCTCTCCAAAACACTTGCAGGCAAATCTACAGTTGGTAGATGCAGTTTTTGGAGACTTAAATTGTAGGATGTAAGCAGTTCCTCAATACCTGCAAGTGCATAGTGAGGTCCAGTCTGCTCAGAATAACGATGCACAAAGTCCTCACAAAGTGAAACTTGATGCTGCACCCATAAATCTGGAACATCCTCCACTTCTCCAAAGCCACAAATCATTGCGAACAGCATGCGCAACTGTCTCGGAGATTGAAATTGTGCAGCTTCATTCAAAGCATCATGCCACTGCTGGTCACCTCGAAGAAGTCCATACTCCTGACATGCTTGTTGAAATGTAATGCATCTTAACCCATTTACGGTCAAAATATCATCAAAACTAATGGCCCCAGACTTGCGCAGTAGTAGCATCCTCAAAAAGTACCTCTCAGAATCCAGTATACTAACTACTGGCAGTCTCCCAATAACATTTTGTCCACCACGTTGTCGCTTCTTCCAATTTGTGGTACTCTTATCAAACACATAATATTGTGGAATATCTGAGTAAGAAATGTTGTGAGCTGAAGGATCATTTTTGTTTAGTTCAAACCATGATGTTAGTGTTGTTTTTCTTAAAGCAGCTCGTTCAATTGCTTGGGCTTCTTGACCGTCTTGGTACACAATCGGCTGTTGCTGTGGTAAATGCACAGCTAAGCGCACTACAGTGTGGGATTTATGCGACAAATTAAATTCATTTAAACGCCACATGGCTTCAGGTGCACTAACATACCTACCTTCAACAAAACTTAAAATTTCATCATGATCCAGAGCACCTTCTTTTTGTATTTTGACCGAGGCTGCATCATGTCCTTTGTATACATATTTATATAAGTATTTGACACTTTTAACTGAGGCACAAACTTCAACATTAATATGCGCATTAAATTTTTTAAGCAACCAAGGATTATAGGGGACAACCCATCTGTTATCGATGGAATATTTCCCTACCTGGACAGGTTCAGTGGCTCTTCTGCGATAAATAGGGTATCCATTAACATTTTCCTCTGTATCATCCTTGAATTGTTTCGGAAAACTTTTGCAGCACTGTCCATCTCTCATGCATGGAGAATTTATATTTATAGTTCCACATGGGCCATGTACCATGCATTTTGTCACAATTTGGAAGAGTCTAAGATCAGTGCAAGGATCTGGAAGTTCTGCACTCACAAACTTGTCAATGTCATCTTTAGTGCGAATTTTGCTTTCTGAATCTAATGTTAGAAGAATGTGGGCATGAGGCAAACCTCGCTTTTGGAACTCAATAACATAAATATAGGCCAAAACAGTTCCAAATATTCCATGCTTGCAAATATCTTCTAAAAGTTCTTTTAATTTCATATTAAATACACGTACAATAATATCAGGTCGGTCTTCAGGACGTTGCACACCCTCCATGCTATTTAAAATTTCAGACCAAGATGGGTTGCAAGTAAATGTCAGAAAGAGATCTGGCTTACCAAACTTGCGTACCATAGCCATTGCATCTTGGTAATTTTGTTGCATATGACGTGGGCTCCCTTGGAAAGAAGATGGCAGTATTATAAGTTTTCCAGTGCGTATATTTTCATTATGTGCTCGACACTCTAAAGCATCTAAAAGCCCCTGATAAAGTTCAATTCGCAAATCTTCTTGATTTTGTCGCAAAAAATGTAAACGTGAGCCTTCGGTTTTAACTGATGCATCAACAATATATTGCTGAAAAAGCTTACCACTATTGTGCAAAATACTGAAACCATTTCGCTGGGAAAGTCTGTATGCATAATATTGTAGTTGAGTGACACGGGTGCGCTTTGCTGTTCTCCTTTCTTCTACATGTTCCATTCCAGTGTTCCAACTACACTCGCCCCTTGGAAATAGCAAAGGATAGGTCATTGGATCACAGCATTGATTTAAAGGTGAAATGCTTTGGCATGTATTCCCAACTGGGTACACACAAATGTCTCGGTTGGCTGGGGGCTCTCCATTATCACCTACAAATATAGCTGCTACTTCAGTGCATAAAGTAGGAGCATTATAGCGCCGCATATCCAAATTTTTATCTTCCAAAAATACCATTTTCACTGATGTAGTTGGGTGCTCTTGTACCAATCGGTGCATTTGAAGATAAGACTGAGCAAAGGGATTGATTTCCCTTAACATAAAATCAAGTTTTTCAAATACATGTTGCAAGCAATTTTGATTGTTACTCAAGCGTTTCTCTGTTGCCTCACTGGAGTCAAATATATAAAGTTGTCCGTAACTTTCTTTATGTTGGTCACTTGCATACAGGGGGGAAACTCTGTGGTACACTTGACCATGTAAACGGTAACAGTATGGCCCAGTTCCACGTGGTGGTTTAATTTGTGCTCCCATCGAAGCGAATGCAAAGGCAGAATTGTATTCCCGAATTCGCTGTCGATAATTTTTAGCATCAGGTGAATTTTCAGTTAGCAATACTTTCAATAGTTCCGGTGCATCCGAAAATGCCGGTAACTGAACCTTTCCATCATGGCAACATTTTGTATACTTATGGGCAGTATTTTTCTCTTCCTTCCAATAAACAGCCCCACAAAAACCGCACTGTTCGGACATAGTTCCACAATTATGCTCCTCAACATCGTTTCGAATACACACACGTTTTGTTCGACGGCGATTATCGGCTTCGTTTCGAATACGTCGTCTTATAGTGGATTCCTGAACTGTTTCCTGACTCCGTTCAGTACGCCTTTGTTCATTTCGGATAATATATCCAACAGCACGACTTAAATTCATTATTTTTACAAATTTCCAACTACTAAAAATAGTTTTCAATAAACGTGATCACACGAAGCAACTTTAGACTTTCCGCGGATGTAAACAAATCAAACTTGCGAGCTGTTGCCAAACGGCGATTAAGAAATTCGACCCTTTTTTGTCGCTACGTAAGAGAATTATATATATAGATAATATGTTACGAAGCTGAAAAATTGCTTCCCTGACATGCTAATATTGGCGACAAATTTGGCAACATTGGCGACCATTTTGGCGACAAAAGGAACCTTCTAGAAAAATCCTGAACTGTGGTCCTGTGTCTACTGGGACTCAGAAACATTCTAAAAATTACATCATTTCACATGTATTGATGTCGCTTCCTGTTGAGAAGGTATGAAAAAAAGCTCTCAAACTAAGAGAGTTAGTTGAAATTTGAGCAGTAAGTAAGCTGGCGAACTGAGAGATATTATATTATAATCTTTGCATCTCATATTTGTAGTTCGAATAGCGATGAATTGTCGCGATCTATCTGTTCTATTTAGTAATCCTACAGTGAAACACGAGCGTGCATCAAGCTTCGGTGTCCGGACAGCATGTTTTCTGAGATAACAAATGAGGTGAAATTCTTGAAATACCTGTTGTCAGCAAGTAAATGACCTTGAATGCAGCTAGTGTGAATCTGTAGTTATTTCGTTACGGAGGGATTAATTTTCTGTAATAAATTCTTGCAGGCACCGGGCCTCGCAGGCACGACGCGCGTCGTCGAGGGTTAATTGATATTATTAAAAAGGTAATTTGTTTCCCTTTTAGATGGCGTAAAAGTCATTTTATGCTTTAATATTTTCGAAAGTTTGTGGCGCACCATGCTACGCCATCTTACTCTTATGTATATTAGCCAATATCCGCCTCCGGGCATTGGGGTTTCCTTTTGTCTAGTGGTTAGGATCTTCGGCTCGGAACCGAAAGGTCCCCGTTTCTATCCCGCAGCCAAAGTGGTGACTCGCGGACAAAGAACACGCAACAACAACTTTCAGTCCCACTAATAGATGGCAGCACCAAAGATCAGGTCAATTCAATCCTCTGCTACATTCACTAGATGGCAGCACGACAACTCCTACAGCAACGCAGCTCTCCCAATTCAAAGCCTGTGACACATTTCACAGCACAAAGCCTGTGACACATTTCACAGCACAAAGCCTGTGACGCATTTCACAGCACGCAAAGTCTATGACCATTTCATGGCACAAATGTCTGTACGTGCCTGCGCATCACCAATCTGGGCAGCAATCTGCGCATATACACGCAGCACATCGCTTCCTTGATATTCAGATAATATCAAACAAGCTGGGGGGTTGCTCCTGTGGCGCACCATGCTACGCCATCTTACTCTGATGTATATTCGCCAATATCCACCTCCGGACATTGGGAATTCCTTTTGTCTAGTGGTTAGGATCTTCGGCTCGGAACCGAAAGGTCCCCGTTTCTATTCCGCCGCCAAAAGTTATTAATGAAAAACGCCAACATTTCGCTGAATTTTCAATTATTTAAAATTCTAATTAAAATTTCAAAAAAGGTGCACCGAGGTGCACATTTCCACATTCCAAAGTACAGGGTGATTATAATTAAAGTTACAGTTTCAAAACGCTATGAAAAAAGAACCACTGATCAGAATGACGTCAAATTTGAACTGAATATTGTTGAAGACGGGGGAAAACGCAACAAGCTGTTCCTCGATTTCAACTTGTTGCAGGAAACGGTGGGCAGCACATTGAACATGTTTTGCACCGGTCTCGCGAAATTTAAAAACCAATTTGATGGATGCTCTTCATGCGGTTTTTGGCCTCAGGACAATTAAAAACCGATATGATGGATGCCTTTTGTGCGGGGTTTGGCCTCAGGACAATTAAAGACCGATTTTTCCCATCCGTTGTGATATGACCTTGCCGTGGTGGATGGGCTTACGTAACTAACAGTATCACACATGTACAGTCATGCACACTGAACAGTATAGTCGGTTCAACGTGTAACTTACACCTTAACCGTTATTTTACGATTCATTTGTCATTTGTAGTCGAACCCTTTTAAATTAGGATGCGTACAGTGCCATCTGTTGCTAAAATTTGGAATTTTTTTTTCTTATGTCATACGCTTTCCCCCTTCTTCAATAATATTCCGTTCAAATTTGGAGTCATTCTGATCAGTGTTTCATTTTTCATACCGTTCTGAAACTTTAACTTTAATTATAATCACCCTGTATCTTTGTGCCAAATTTCGTAGTTCTAAGTCCGTGGGTCTGCTCTGTCGAGCGCCAACACACACACACAGACATTCTCCTTTATTATTAGTAAAGATAAATACAGCTTTAAAATAACTAATATTTTGGTAAACTGAATTAACAAAACATTTAACTGAGGGACATTTTCAAAATACATGAATTTAGTATCTCGCTTCTAAAATAAACTTAAAATTCAAAGTGATTTTGACGTGTCTTAAGTAGCACTTTTATCAAGAAGAAGAAGGAAACGTCTCGTGAAAGACTCTTGACTTTTGATCATAGTAATCATTTTAGACACATTTCGCTCACAGAAATTAATTATTTTTAATTGAAAGCTTTCAATTTTGATTCGCAGACGGATTTACTCAATCGCTGAAATAAAATTTTCATTTTGTTACCTTCTAAAGCTTCATTTGTGAGTTTACTTGATAATATTGTATCATCCTTTCCCGAAATTTCGTCTAGACACAACTTTTATTAAACATTTTTATACGTTTACTAGACTGATATTAAAACA
The DNA here is from genome assembly GCA_013235015.1 of Araneus ventricosus. Lineage (NCBI taxonomy): Eukaryota > Metazoa > Arthropoda > Arachnida > Araneae > Araneidae > Araneus > Araneus ventricosus. The sequence goes on from BGPR01029901.1 coordinate 7,395, forward strand.
AGTATTGAGCTTCTGTGTTCTGTTTTATATATGTATGTATAGCATGGTCACAAGGAAATAGGAATTAAGAAAAGGTAATGGGAAAAAAATAAGATATTATCTTCAGAAAAGTGCAATTAACTTTTTATGAATTACACTTTAATTAGGAAAAAAGCAGCTTGAAAAATGTCATCGGTCCAATCAAGGATGACACAATAATATTATATAATCCTTTCCCCGACATTTCGTCTAGACACAACTTTGATTAAACATTTTTATACGTTTACTAGACTGATATTAAAACGAGTATTAGAGCTTTTGTGTTCTGTTTTATATGTGTATGTATAGCATGGTCCAGAAATAAGAATTAAGAATGGTAATGGAAAAATAGGACATTTTCTTCAGAAAAGTACGAATTGACTTTTTTATTATTACATTTTAATTAGAGAAAAGAGCAGCAAAAATGTCATCGGCTCAATCAAGGATGACACAATAATATTGATATAATTTTCCTCGACATTACGCTAGACACAACTTTCATTAAAACATTCTGATACGTTTACTAGATTGCTACTGAAACAAGTAATAGAAGTTTCATTGTTCCGTTTTATTATATAGCATGGTCACAGAGGAAATAGAATTAAGAAATGGTAATGGGAAAAATAAAGGAAGTTATATGCAGAAAAGATGCAATTAACTTATGAATACACTTAATTAGAAAAAAGCAGCTAAAAAAAGACATCATCGGTCAATCCAAGGATGACACAATAATATTATATAATCCTTTTCCTCGACATTTCGTCTAGACAACTTTGATATAAACATTTTTATACGTTTACTAGACTGATATTAAAACGAGTTTATTTAGAGCTTTTGTGATTCTTGTTTTATATGTGTATGTATAGCATGGTCCAGAAATAAGAATTAAGAAATGGTAGTGGAAAAAATAGGATATTTTTCTTCGCTAGAAAGTGTACATGACTTTTTATTAAATACATTTTACATAAGAAAAAAGTAGGCTTAAAAATGTCATCGGCCCAATCAGGATGAACAATAATATTGTATAATCCTTTCCCGCAACATTTCGTCTAGACACAACTTTCATTAAACATTCTGATACGTTTATAGATTGCTACTGAAACAATGTAATGAAGTTTTGTGTTCCGTTTTATTATATAGCATGGTCACGGGAAATAGGAATTAAGAAATGGTAATGGGGAGAAAAAAATAAGATATTGAGTATGCAGAAAAGTGCAATTAACTTTTATGAATTACACTTTAATTAGGAAAAAAGCAGCTTGAAAAAAAGATCATCGGTCAATCAAGGGAATGACACAATAATATTATATAATCTTTCCTCGACATTTCGTTGACACACTTCGATTAAACATTTTATACGTTTATTAGACTGGATATATTAAAAAACAGTATTAGAGGCTTTTTGTGTTCTGTTTTATATGATGTATGTATGCATGGTCCAGGAAATAAGAATTAAGAAATGGTAATGGAAAAAAAATAGGATATTTTCTTCCAGAAAAGTGCAATTGACTTTTTATGTAAATAGCATTTTAATTAAGAAAAAAGTGAGCTTAAAAATTCTCGGCCAATCAAGGATGACACAATAAATTGTATAATCCTTTCCCGACATTTTCGTCTAGACAACTTCATTAAACATTCTGATACGCATCTAGATTGCTACTGAAACAAGTAATAGAGTTTCTGTGTTCCGTTTTTATTATATAGCATGATCACAGAATAGGGTTTAAGAAATGGTAATGGAAAAATAAGATATTATATGGAAAAGTGCAATTAACTTTTATGAATTACACTTTAATTAGGAAAAAAAGCAGCTTGAAAAAAAAGATCATCGGTCCAATCAAGGACTGACACAAGTATTATATAATCCTTTTCCCCGACATTTCGTCTAGACACAACTTTGATTAAACATTTTTATACGTTTACTAGACTGATATTAAAACGAGTATTAGAGCTTTTGTGTTCTGTTTTATATATGTATGTATAGCATGGTCCAGGAAATAAGAATTAAGAAATGGTAATGGAAAAAAATAAGATATTTTCTTCAGAAAAGTGCAATTGCTTTTTTATTAAATACACTTTAATTAAGAAAAAAAACGCAGCTTAAAAAATATCATCGGATCCAATCAAGGATGACACAATATATGTGTATAATCCTTTCCCGACATTTTCGTCTAGACAAACTTTCATTAAACATCTGATACGTTTACTAGATTGCTACTGAAACAAGTAATAGAAGTTTCGTGTTCCATTTTAATACTCTAGCATGGTCACAAGGAAATAGGAATTCAAGAAATGGTAATGGGAAAAATAAGATATTATAAGCAGAAAAGTGCATCTTTTTTATGAAATTACACTTTAATTAGGAAAAGAAGCAGCTTAGATCATCGGTCCAACTAAGGATAACACAATAATATTATATAATCCTTTTCCCTGACATTTCGTCTAGACACAACCCTTGATTAAACATTTTATACGTTTACTAGACTGATAAAACGAGTATTAGAGCTTTTGTGTTTGCTTTATATGTGTATGTATAGCATGGTCCAGGAAATAAGAATTAAGAAATGGTAATGGAAAAAATAGATATTTTCTTCAGAAAAAGTGCAATTGACTTTTTATTAAATACATTTTAATTAAGAAAAAGCAGCTTAAAATGTCATCGGGTCTAACTCAAGGATGACCACAATAATATTGTATAACCTTTCCCGACATTCTCGTCTAGACACAACTTCATTAAAACATTCTTGGATACGTTTACTAGATTGCTACTGAAAGCAAGTAATAGAAGTTTCTGTGTTCCGTTTTATTATATAGCATGAGTCACAGGGAAAGGAATTAAGAAATGGTAATGGGGAAAAAATAAGATATTATATGCAAGAAAAGTGCAATTAACTTTTTATAGAATTACACTTAATTAGGAAAAAAAAAGCTTAAAAAAAGATCAATCGGTCCAATCAGGATGACATACACATATATAATATATCCTTCTGACATTTCTCGTCCTAGACACAATGCTTTGATTAAACATTTTATACGTTTACTAGACTGATATTAAAACGAGTATAAGAGCTTTGTGTTTCTAGGTTTATATATTGTTGTATAGCCTATGGTCCAGGAAATAAGAATTAAAGAAAATGGTATGGAAAAAAATTGGATATTTTCTTCAGAAAGATTGCAATTGACTTTTTTATTAAATACATTTTAATTAAGAAAAAAGCAGCTAATAAAATGTCATCGGCCCAATCAAGGATGACACAATAATTTATAATCCTTTCCCCGACATTTCGTCTAGACACACCCTTCATTAAACATTCTGATACGTTTACTAGATTGCTATTCTGGAAACAAGTAATAGAGAGTTTCTGTGTTCCGTTTTATTATATAGCATAGTCACAGGGAAATAGGGAATTCAAGAATTAAGAAATGGTAATGGAAAAAAATAAGATATTTTCTTCAGAAAAGTGCAATTGACTTTTTATTAAATACACTTTAATTAAGAAAAAAGCAGCTTAAAAAAATATCATCGGTCCAATCAAGGATGACACAATAATATTGTATAATCCTTTCCCCGACATTTCGTCTAGACACAACTTTCATTAAACATCTTGATACGTTTACTAGATTGCTACTGAAACGAGTAATAGAAGTTTCGTGTTCCGTTTTATTATATAGCATGGCCACAAGGAAATAGGAATTAAGAAATGGTAATGGGGAAAAAAATAAGATATTATATGCAGAAAAGTGCAATTAACTTTTTATGAATTACACTTTAATTAGGAAAAAAAGCAGCTTGAAAAAAGATCATCGGTCCAATCAAGGATGACACAATAATATTGTATAATCCTTTC
>BGPR01029903.1:4656-18995 GCA_013235015.1 Araneus ventricosus
TGAAATTATTTAATATCCTCCTTTTCCTCTACAGAAAACCTATTCCATTTTATTGTAGAGGATTATTTATATATATATATATAATGTAGAGGAAAAAGACTGAGGTCTGAAATTATTTAATATCCTCCTTTTCCTCTACAGAAAACCTATTCCATTTTTGAATCTGCGTGGATGTCTGGCCTCTGATGAAGTCATTCACCAGATTTTTACTTCTTGTCGTTATCTGCTATTATTTTTTACTCTTCCACATTTATAATTCCCTTTATTAATTATTTTTATTTATCTCTATACAGCGCTGCGATCACAGTACCACGGGAGTAGATGTAAAGATCACTGCGGCCGCCGACAGCAGTCCGGTCCTAAACCGTCAAACCACTGACTGCGCATGCTTGCAGCCCGATAATAATGCTGGCCCGATACTAGAAATAGGAAAAACCCACCGGTTTTAACCAGTTTTTTTATTTCTGTCAATCGGTTTTTTTTTGGTTATTTTTTTGTCCCGGTTATAACCAGTTATTTTTTTTTAAAAAATCCAATAACCGTCTGGAAAACCGGATCGGAAGATAGGCTCAATTTTAGGTTCGATTAGACTAAAATTTACCAAGTTATGAAGCTTTGAATTTCATCATCTTAGACCAATCACCGACAACGGCTTCCTCGAGGCGTCTGTTGGTTGGCTGATTACTGAAAGAGTATTTATGAACAGATAAATATTGGCCAATGGATTGATTTCCTGTAAAAACAATATTAATAAAATAGTTTGTCTGCAAGTAGCATTTTTTTTTTTTTTTATAAAAGCACCGAAAACCGGTTATTTTGAGCGGTTATAACCGCTAGGTTAAACCGGAGGTGAAAAAAACATGAGTAAACGAAAACCGGTTATTTTCGCAAAAAAAAAAACGGTTATTTTGAGCGGTTATAACCGCTAGGTTAAACCGGAGGTGAAAAATCTGAGTAAACGAAAACCTGTTATTTTCGTAATAACCGCCATCCCTACCCGATACAGCGTTCCAGGGGATCTTCAGATCAGTAATCATCGCAAATCTTCCCGTTGGCTCAACCGGGACTCATCGGTCAAGAGACGGTGCCCCACTATTCATATGTCCAGTTGAGGTGACATCGAGTCCAGATTAAGCGGCTTCTTCTGTGGAAATCTTCAATGGAGTGCAAATCATCGGTCTCCTTGCATAACAGTTGATCTGCGTTTGTAAACAGTTTTCCGTGATGCATTCTTCAAGCGGACACTGCAAGATCGAAAGCAAGCTGATCTGCAGTCAGTGATGTGTGGTGTCTTGCTTACACAGATAGAAAACGGTCGACCTGAGCAATTGCGGCCCTTGGACGTTCACTTGCCGCTTCTCGTGGCACTTTTCCTTCACTTCGGTATCCGATCCACAAGCGGGAAAGGACTGGATGATTGACATTGATGGCAAGAGCTACTTCCAGCTGTCGCTGAGCTCCTTCCTATCATCTTCATCAAGTGGCGACATTCAGATGATATTATCATCAGACAAATTTTATGATTTGGTTATTTCCAAGTTTTCTCCGACATCCAAAACACAGATGCAAAATCAGCAAACGAAAAGCTGCTTTTTACATTAAACACGTTTCTTTTTAACCCTTATACGCCAAAATTCTGTTTCACTTTTTCAAAAAATTTACATTAATATATGAAACATAATGCACCCCCCAAGTCTTATTATGCTGCCTCATCGTGGCGGGGGTGGTGGCCCTGGGTGGAATGGGCGATGTACGTCTGGAGTTTTTTCTCCTGGCAGGGTCACCCAAGGCGTGAAGGCCATTCCATTATACCCAGCTAAAGCATAAAGGCAATGGACAAAGTCGGACTTCTTCCCTCGGGCGTCCGAGGTCTGGTGCCAACAGAAGCTGCACCCTCCTCCTTTACCATGAGTCGTTCGCCTATAGTATCGGATTTTCTGTGGGCGAGCAGACTCTTGGACTTGGTCTAGCTGAGGACTAGAACAAGTGGAATAAGAAACAACAACATAATGCATACATTAATGTAATAATGCATAATTTACATTAATGCATGAATGAAATATGAAAGAAAACGCTAGTTCTGAAATTTCTTTAATTAAACTGATTAATTAACTTTTAATTATAATTAATTTTCATTTTAATTAGAAATATGATTTTTATTGCATTTGCATCTTTTGTAACAGTCATCTTAACATTCAGACGCAACAATCAAAGCTAAAAAAATGGAATGTTTAGGTAAAAGTAAGAAAACAAGCGTTCCATAAAAGGGACTATGGCAAATAATGGGTTAAAACGTACTGGTATACAAATAGTTTGCTGCGGACTAGTTTTCCCATGTGCTTACCTATCATGTTAGCACATTTTATAGTTGCATGTTATTTCTTTCACCGGATATGAAAATTTTGTGCACCAATACTGCAATGTTTTTGCAACAAATTAGCATTTATCAATATAACTCGTCATTAAATACTTTTCTTTGTTCGCTTGCATGCATATTATTCTTTCCTGCAAGATATTACAAAATTTGCTTGACATTTCTTATATACATAAATGCTTTTGGAAAATATAAAATGTCAAAAGGTAAAACAAATAAATTTAATTTTTTAATGTACATCTGCTTTTACGAGTCATGTTTATAGCTGATTTAATTTTATTTAATAAAAATGTTTTCATTTTCGTTTTCAATTATTTTTATACAGAAGATAAGGCTTTATTGCAATAATTCTAGTACGTTTCTCTAAATAATTTAATACAAAAATGCCAATTAGAACCTCTAAACGTGCTCAAAACCACTGCTAATGTAGTTTTTATAGAAAGATCAATAAGAATTTTAAATTCTCCATGCATTTGTGCCATTTTTTTATACGTAACTATGGCCACCATGTGAAAGTTTTTGCATGCTAGTTTATGCGTTTCTTATTAACAACTCAGTTTTCACTCTTCTATTAAAGCTTGTTCCATGCTGAAAATACCGAGGCAACAGTAAAAATTTTCATATTAGAAAAAAAATTAATTAGTCTATTTTAAATTCAGCAGCTCCAAATAAGGCAGAATAATAAGAGATATAATTCTTAATGGTATATGAAGAAAAGATATTTAATTAAAGGATTTTAATAGCCTTTCTGTTGGACACATCGTAGGTATACTACTAAAAGTGACCAAGTCGAAAGAAAAAGAAAACAGAGTTAATCCGTTCTTGTTGTTTTAAAATGTCATTTCTGTAACAGAAAAATTTTTGCACATCACTATAAGTACAACAAGCAGAAGTCACCAAGTCCACAGAAACCTTTCGGAGGGCTACTGCAGTCAATTAGAATTTGCAACTAATTGTTTCGTGATAGAAAGCTGTAAAAACAGTAAATTAACCGTAGAAGCCAGAAATCTGAAAAATAATTTTTACTAAAATTAATTTTAACTAAATTAATTTTGAGTCGTAATTTATCATAACGACTCCAAATCAATTTACTTTAAACTGACCACATCTCGAAACTACAGTTTTTGGACTTGCCTAACTTGGTCTTGGTTGTGCCTAAACAACGACGATGTGATACTGACGATACACTCAAATACGTGATTTTTTTTTCTATTACAAAGATGTCATTTTAGAACAAGAACATATTAACTCGTTTTTCTTTTCTTCACTACTTTTAACAGTATACAGACGATACAAATCTTTGGATTTTTTTTTTTTTGTATTAAGAAAAAAATTTCACATAATAGTTTCAACGACTGAAAAGTACCTAACCTGAGAATTCATCTTTTTCTATCCTTTAGTTCGTTCGATATTTCAAAAAGTGTCTCAAAAGTCAATTTAGGGCGTTATTGTCTTCATTTAATTCCAACTACATGGCAAACATTTTGGCTGTTGGATGCACGTTGCTTATATACTTTATCATTTTTTTGCAGTGTAATGTTTCTTTTTACCTCTTGCAACTGATTTTCATCTAAGCTGGTAGTATTTGAGCAGAAATATGCATATTGCATTGAAGAAATCATTAAAACTTAAAATTAGAAGATGGAATTCCACACTCACTGTGCATTCACCATCGGCAAGAGCACTACTGATGTTCTAAAAATATATTATTTGAAAGAAAATCTTTGAATTTTTCTTCCTTGTTTTAATAATAGAATTTCGACGCTGTTGAAAAAACACCAAAAGATCTAAAAAAAATTTGAGAATATTTAATTAATTTCTGGAGAAAAATTGTCATCCGAACTATATTAGTAAGCGCGAAAGGCTATTTTAGTCTTCTAAAATATAAAACAGAAATATATATATATATATATTTTCAATCCCATCATAGCATACTGTCCTACAGACGAAAATAAACTAATGAATTCTATTCGGGAATATTTTTGAATTGAATCAAAGCTTTAAATATCTATCGGGAGTCGATTTTTTGCAGTGTAAGAAGATTAGTGAAATAAAAAAAAAATTCTTGTTCAAATATGAATTTTTCACTCATTAGGGAAATGTAAATTGTCTATACGTGAATCTGATAACAATAATTAGATCGTAGTTTTTAATAGAAAAAGTATTTAATAATCTTTGAGTTTTTAATCACTAAAGTTAATCTAGATTCATAAAGAAACAAAATATTATCTTTATGATAAAAAGGAAATATTATTTGCTTTAGAATTGCAGAATGCTTTGTATAGAAATTTAACGAATCTCTCGGATAAATACTTTAGAATAATTTTTAATAAATTAATCTCATATCAAACAAATAATTATCGTACTTAAGATAAAACTGGTTTTCTAGATTAAAAGACAATTATAATTATTTCATTTTTCCTTTCTACATTCGAAAATTAGGTACTTCTGAAACACTTTTTATTAAATTTTTACATGATTTGGAAGTAAAACGGTATTAATTCTGCATTCGAAAACATTCTTTTAATTTGAAATCCAATTAGAAAACAAAATTAATTGTTGAAAAAGCAAAAGCATATATACAAAACCGCAAGATATAGCCGAGTATAGAATGTAGTTTGAAAAGATTTGAAACTTCAGCTGTTTTGCAGAGCTCTTCTGATATGTTCAATTAGTCACCGATGTTGTTCCGAGTCGCACTAAATTAATATTTGTACAGCTGCTTACATATTTTCTGGCCGTTCGCTAAAATAAACTCGTTTGTAAAACATTTCGCTTCTTTTTTTGCCTTTATAGAGCTGACTACGAACAGCAAAATCAAGCAATGATGAAAAATGTCTTTCTTAATAATTTACTTTTAATCATAAACTTGATTATGGTCTCCTTTAATGAAGCACAGTAAAACTTCGATTAACGTTACCCTTCGGACCAGGGCTATGACGGATAACACAAATCTCTTAATATTTATGTACGGAAACCTGATTTTGAGAAAAGTGAATAATGCATACATATTCTATTTAATTTCACAAAACAATCAATATTAACTTTAATATAAGAGTAGCAATGTGCAGAAATGACGGATTATATTTTTTAAGATGATGACGGTTAATCGAAGTTTCACTGTACTACACACTAAAAATGTTTGATCAATAAATTCTTAGATTAGCATCCCAGTTTGAAGTCATATGAGATCTCATGGGAAAGGATGTATAACAGATGACAGTTCAAGTTGACAGCATATAACGGCCGTTTTACCGGTGAATGACGTAACAGATGCTTCTACGTGTCTTCGAGAACGACCGTTTCAAAAATGTTTATGCAGAATATGGATTGCTGGTGCTGAAACTAAATTTTGGTCAAATTTGTCAATTATTTCTATGCATATTAGAATAATCTTCAGAGCTATTTAACTGAGCGCAATGATACCCTGCGTTGTTAGTCCCTCACCGTCACCTGGAGTTGTTATTGACTATAGCAGTTTCGAACAGCAATTAAATAATTGTTTAAGAGATTGAAGAATTTTTTTAATATTTTGGTTGTATAACGTAAGAAAAGAAGGAATCATTCCATTCTTTCATCAATTTCAATCAATTAGTATGTAAGAGTTTAAAATCAAATACCGGCAATCGTATAATTGTAGCCGATACAACATAGGTACAAGCTTGAAATGTTTATAATTCCTTCAACATTTCACCAGTATTATGTAAAATTTGTTTCAACGATATGTAAGTCATAAAGTTCCTAAAGCCATACCAATTCTACTGATGGTTTGGATGGAGTGGTCTATCACTTTCAAGCGGGACATTCACGGGAAGACTGTTCCAGTCCATTTCGAGCACGTCGCTCCACATGATTCCAGTTTTCAGCCCATCCATTTAGATGGGTCATTCGCGGGTTGGACCGCGCCAACCGTAAACCACCACCTACGGGCACTGCGATCCCCTACCTTCACTGCCCCTCCCCCATTTTATTGTTTTTGCTTTTGTGAGAGAGGCTCGCTTCCTTTCCCCACGATCGTATTTCAGTTTTATGGCTCACCGCGCCGAGTACGGGACTGGATGAAAATCCAAATCTTACGAACACGACAGTCCAGTTATCATCGGATATTCACATTGATGAAGGTTTTGGAGCAGAGCTCTCCAAATGATGTGGAACGGTGTCACCGTGAATGTCCAGCTTAAGAGTCTCCGAAACAGTTCGGCAACAGCCCAGGATTGTTTTTATTTATTGCTGGGTCTGGGAATTGATTTACTCGATTTAGGACTCCGCGATTATGATTTGATGCCAAAGCACAAGGAATCACTTTATGGCACTCGTTACTGAAGTGTTCCCCGTGAGGACAAGTCAAATAACTAATTATATATCAGCATGTGATTTTATTAGACATCAATTACCGAAGTGTTTCGGATATTTTTAAAACGGTAGACCGTTCCATCCGAACCATCAACATACCTGATATTACTTCAGGTATTCTACGATTTTCATATCGTTAGATGGATTTTAGATACATTTAAAAGTACTGATAGATGATATTCAATTGGGTTTTTTTTTTATTTTAAAAAATAAAAGTAATAATCCTTAGATGCGTGCTTATTTTAAAAGTTGTAGAATCCCAATTATTACAACATACGAGCCTCCACTAATTAGGACTTCATTAAAAATCACTTTTATAACAAGTGTTATTAACTGACGACAATTTGCAGTAAAAAAGAAACGCAACAAAAATACTGAAAATGAACTGAAAAAATGAAAGATGAATTAAAAATCAAAATAAATGTCATACAATGTAATACAAAAATGTATTTTTAGCAGTAATATGGGACTTCTTATTGTATTCTAAAAAAGTTTTTGTGAGCTTTTCTTAAAAGAGGTGTGTTTCTTCTTTATTCTGATTAAAATGTGATTCTAATAGGAACATCATTGCACAATAGTTCATAAAAATGTATATTGACTTTCATATTCTATTCGGTCCCAATGCGAAATTTTAATCTTCCCAGCTTAAAATAACTTATTCGTGTAAATTCATTGAAAGAATGCATGAGCATAAAAGTTTTGAAAATCAAAATCGATAAGGATGAATGTTCCATGTAAAGTTTTTTAAGACAGAACAGATGCTATGCAGCAACTAAATATGCTTTAATCTTTATCTGAAATAAACGTCTGTCTGGCTTTTGTTTCTATGCAATGCAATATCTCGGTGTCGAATGTCTGGATATGAATACAAGCAGATCTGCTGAAAAGGCAAAGATATGATAGAGAGGTATTAAGCAAGAATGGTCAGAGATAAATACTATAAATCCGTCTAGAAAGTTGATCAACTTTTTTTACTTTCTCGTATACGAAGTATACAAAGAGAAAGTATTGTAATCGTCAAAAAACTCGAACTCGAGATTTTGACGAATATTCACGTTTTAGACCCCCCCTGAGTCCGAAAAACACAATTTGGGAATTACGTCTGTCTGCCTGTGAACACGATAACTCGAAAACTATTAGAAATACAGGGATGAAATTTGGTATGTGAACTTGACACATAATTTGTAGGTTTCTATCAAATTTTGGACAAAATCCGTCCACCGGAAGTCTGTCTGTCTGTCCGCGGTCATGTGAACACTATAACTCAAAAACTTGAATAGCTAGATGAAGAAAATTTCGTACGCAGTTTTATCATCATGAATGTAGGTCCGTATAAAATATTGGACCAAATCCGTCAAAGGGTTGATTATCTGTCGGTCTGTATAATTGCATACTTGTAAAAATTATATCTCCTAAAGCCTTTGGCTTAGATAAATAAAAATTGGTATGACGTTTGCTAATATTAATTATAGATCTGTGCCCAAATTTCGTTTGAATCGGTAAAGAGAAAGGCGTTCAAATTTCATAATTAATTTTTCTAATCCTATTCTCCATACGCATGCGTACTGGTAGCAATCTCTGTGCACGCGGAAGGATTATGTCACTTTGTCCTTGTTTTACTTGCCTACTGGAAGCAATCTCTGCGCAAGCTAACGAACGAGGTCTTCTCCTGTTTTTTTCCTCCGTACACGGAGCTTGCATTGCCTACAGTTTGATAGAAAATAAATATTGCTAATTTTTAATACATACGCATCTCTTTCAATATGATTCTTCACCTAAATATTTTACTATCACTATAATCTACAATGAAAAACCTTCTGATAGTCATTGAATTCTGGGTTACAGTAGGTTCGAATTTTTTATCCAAGCAGGGGGAAGGAAAATGATAAATGTTTGAGAAGTATACGAGAAAGTTTAGGGGAGGTCACTCCCGCTGGTTATTGATAATTTTCCAAAGTGGTCAATAGTTAACTTAAATTAAAATTAAAGGTTTAATCTTACGTATAACCATGGTGTCAATCTCCGATGAAAGCAGAAAGAGAAAGAAAACCAGAGTAACGTTTGCAGAGAATTTATTTGATGCATTTCTGATTTGAGAAGATGTTCTTTATGGATTGAAGATTCCAATTTTGAGGAAAGGCTGAATTTACTTTTAAAAATTAATTTTTATTGATAGGATTATAAATAAAATTTACCAGGATGAATGTTTAAAATATTTACGAATTTCAATGGTGCCAATTCATGTGACGTCACAGCCACGTGACAAAACTAAATGAGCCTACATCTAAAGTTGTCTTGCGCTGTACTGTCATATACTATTGCAAAGTTGTCGAACTCACGGCTCACAACGAATAATGTATAGCAACGGATTCGGAAACTCTCCTCGCTTTTGCGCATGCGCCGGTCGGAGTTGTTTTAATCAAAATAGGGGGAAAGTGAAGAATGGAAGGGTGATGTTTACATTTTACTGAGCGTGATCGAACAAAGAACAAAGAAATGCGTTCATATGACACATTGCCTGACGCCTCTTTCCTGTGTAAAATCGTACAAAAGTGGTAGTCTCGGAATCCGTTGCTGAACAGTATCTTTGCTTCCAGGCAAACACGACATTATGTAACAAAATTTGTAACAAAAATTCCGTAGTTTAATTTTCAAACATTTTAATCATACATAATTACAATAACGAGCCGCACCATCCGCCATTGACCGATTACTAGTCCTATCACGTCGACGCGCCATTTCCTCCACCAATAGTAACGAGCAGTTTAGCAGACGATAATAAAATAATCGAGATCCGACACCGGGGACGTCTGAAGTTGAGAAACATTTTCCTGCCTGGTTTGAAAACACTGAAACCAGGCAGGAGGATAGGAGGTTATTTTCATTTCCAGGATAGGAGATTATTTCTATGTTTGGAAGTACTTACCGGTCTGAGCAATTATTTTTACTTTTAGGAGGAAATAAATCTCCTAACAGATACAGAATTACTGACATTCACCTTCTATCAGTTTAGAAATGAATCTCTGCGGACAAGCTCTCCCTCCATATAGGAAAGCTGGTAGCAGAGAAGAGATGCCGGGAGTCAGGAAGAAAACATTAACTTTACAATAATTGTCCTTGTTCTTTTTTTATACTGTGTTTTCGAAATAAACATATATTTCTGCGAAAATATAGTTTTTTTTTCTGCGGCCCACATAAGCTTAGACCTGGTTTATTTGGCCGGTGATAGATTTGAGCGTGACACCCTTATACTACTGTGATCAAAAAGTATCGGTAATGCTGTCATAAAACAAAAGGCATCAATTTATTAGTCAATATTTATTACATCTCCTTCAAAGTAATCACCGCTGACTGCAACGTACTTCTGATAACGTTTTTTCCAGTCCTCAAAACATTCCTTAAAGTCATATTCGCGAAATTCCTTCAAAATCCGTTGTTAATTTTCTTTTATTGCGATAATTCAGAACGATGAGCACGAAGAGGCGATTTCAACCGTGTCGTAAGAAAAAGTCACACGGTGCCATATCAGGTGAATACGGAACTTGTGCAACCGTAGTTGTTTAATTTTTGTCAAAAATTCACGAATAACAATGGCACTATGATGAAGCGCATTATCGTGGTGCAAAACTCATGATTTATCTCGCCTCAGTTTAGGTTTTCGAAGAATTCCACCACGCTGCAAAACACTCGAATAATACAGTCTGGCCAGTCGGTGAAAATTCCTAAAGCACAACACATGGCAAAAACATTCAACACTACCTTGATATTTTATTTGGTTTTCTACCTCCTTTAAACATTTTACAACACTCAAATGCTCTTGTTTTGGATAAACATTCACCTTTAAAAGCTTTTTTCAACATTTCAGATGTTTTGTAGCAGAAATTGCAATTGTGGACGAAAAATGAATGCGTGTTCTTTGCTCAATTACATTCGTCATTTCGGAAAATTGGCAAAATTAAAATTCTTACCTCATTAAAAGCAAATTTATTTTGAGAGGATAATATGGAATAAAATACTGAGTGTTTCCAGTTATTTATGTAAGTCCTAGAAATATTTCTGACCGAGCGAAGCGAGGTCTCTGTTTAAACTCCACAGTTCAGCATTTCGTATGTTTGTAAATTTGTTTGTTACGCAGTCACAACCAAATACTTTGTTCGATTTTCTTCGAATTTGGCATGAAGGTTCCTTGAGGTCATAAAAAACGACGTAAATGTAAGATTTTTTTAAATTCTGTTTCAAGGCGGTGGCCGTTTTAATGGTTTCGATGTTTTAGCGAGTCAATGGTGAGTTTGGAACCATAAAAACGTTTAATAATTTTGTAAAGGCGCGCCATTTAATTGTAATTTTGTCAATACTGATGAAAGCAAAGATTTATGTAAATAATTCGCATAAGAAAGTGAGATAAGATCACAGTTTCATGTTGAAGTGTGCTGTTTAGTTCCATGTAATCTTATTTTTCTCTCTTCTTGAAAGTATGTTTCTTCAAAGATTCTAACCAAACGGTTCATGTTAAATAAAATTTGAAATACTCTTCCACTTTCAAGAATACAATTTTTTACAACTCTGTTCCATTAAATTTTTGGTGTAACTTTATTAATAAGTTAATATATTTGTTTTGTAAATATAAGGAGTAAAATTTCTTTATAATATAGGTGTGCAATATCGTACACTGATCGGTTTAATATAGTTTTGTAAGATACTAGTATAAATATGAGTAAAAGGAGGTACCTCCTTGGGAGACAAATTATGTGTTCCTGGAAACAATATTGCTGTCTTCAAAAGGGTGAAGTAAAATAAATTCTAATTTTTATAATCAAATTTCTTTTTAGATATATATCTGACTTTATTATTTGATTTTCTTCCCAACTATTTTTTGTAAGTAAAAATACTGAATGCTTTGTTAATTGTTGAAGGGGAAATTAGAAGAGTGAAGTATGCAGCGATGAGAAGCAGTTTGAAGTAATCATCGTTCATTTTTAAACACATAGACGTAAGACAATTGTAACGACACAGACATGAAGACGTTTACAAGTACATATGTAGCCTCTTACCTGGTCTCTGTGACAAAGGACATCAAATGAATGATGGGATACATGTGACGTATCGCATCGTAGTCATCATCGTACGTGTGACAACATCATAATTGCTTCTGATCTGATCAGTTGGAAAGGAGGAGAGAAGAAGGAAAGTGAACTGGGTACCATTCATCCAACAATTGTATGAAAGTGTTTTTCAAAAAAATTCCAAATCAAAATCTTTTAGTTTCCATGTAAAAGCTCCTTACATGATGCAGAAAAATGGATATTATTTTTTAATAACACATGTCAAATATTATATAATTTACAAAATCCCAGTCAAAGTTAAATTTTGTAGACCTATGTTATTTAATCATTATTGCTTATTTATCTTTTTGTTCATTTTTCATCGCAACTATTTTAAAGATAATTTAATCTCAAAAAATCCTCGAACTAGGTTTCCTGCCAAAACAAAGCTAACCCGTTCAGAAGGATGCAGGATTATTGGAAAAAAACCCGGTTTTGGTTAAACCTTTATTTCACCTCCGTTGTACGACGATTCAAAATCAAAATAACACGCTTTCGGGGTTTCCGCGTCATCCCCCCGAATCAGGATCTTACTATGGTATTGTGACTTGCACTGTTACCTCATTAGCGCCAAGATGCATTAAGTATTCCTTTGCGCACAAGCGTTAGAAAGGTTGCATGTAAGCTTTATCGCTGTCTATATAGATTTGGCGTGGCTTTAGCGCATTAATAACTTTTGGCATAAACAATTAATCAATGTCAGTACCTCTCTGCTTCAACGATGTTTCCGTGGGAAAATGCCAAGGACCTAATAAGCTGTCTTCTCGAGACAAGTGACTAAGAACCGGTAATTTAAAATTTAAAACTATAATAATGATATAGAGTGATCCAATTGTGTAAATAAATTAGAAAATACATGGATAAGATGAAAAGTGTGTTTTTGATATCAAATCAAGGTTAGTAACTACGAACTTAGGAATCATCCAGAAAGCAATTATAATAACTAGTTGTGCAGGAAATGCATATGGAACAAATCATGAATAAAAACAATGATATTCAGAAAATCCATATCAAAATCTCAGAAAGTAAAAAACTTTTGTTAATTCTTGGCCTAGTTATTGTGCCGTATAAATATAAAGTGTAGACATCGTTGTAATACTCTTCTAGAGTAAATAGTTTTCGAGTTTATCATTATTATGTATTGCTTTTAAAGTGATTTCAATCATATAGGCCACCTTTGAAATACTAACTAATACCAAGATTGGTACCAGCTTCAGATTGTGCAGGTTTTTAAAATAATCAAAATTTTATTTACAAAGAAGAAAGTATGTGATTGGTGGAATAAGTGTAAAGTTTGCAAAGGAGAATTGAAGGACCACACCTCATAGGCAATTTTGAAAAATCTCCAAAGCTTAACTATGGACACCTTTGTCTCAATCACATATCTTATACAGAATGATAATATTATTTGACCCATTCAAAGTGTGAGAAAAACTGATAGATAATGTTACTAGCGAGTTTTTTTTTTTTTAACTAGGAGCGCATTTAAAGTTTTAGTAATGTGTGCCGTTACGGTGCGTCTAAGATGATTGTCATTGTGGATATCTCCCGTTTTTGAGAGCATTATCTGCAAACTATTAACTTCAGAAGAGAAAAATAAATCATATCATCTCGTGGAAATTTTTATTTTAATTTGATAAATCAAGTTGTAGTTCCGAAAAGCTAATATGTTTACCGAGATATCAAAAGACCACTGAAAAAGGAACATAGACGCGCATTGACTTCTGCTGAAGTTGGTAACGGTGCTTAAATCTCGCTTTCTGTAGATTTAGAACGCTTCTAATAGTACGCCGCTTATCTGAAAAAACTTTTTTATTTAAGCTCTCCCATTTAAAAAACACAGTTGCTTAACATTATTAATTTTTAAATGGGTTTAATAATTTATCTACCTATATTTTGAACAAAACTTGACTACTGCTATATTTATTTTTCAAAATGTAAATCTCCCTGTATCTTAATTCTGGCTCTCAGTTTTTGAGAAGTGTAATTTTCCTAATATCACAGAAATATTGGAAAATCAATTTTCTCTCCTCTTTCATTTCTCTTTGCATTTTTTTTTAAATCCAATTGTATTTTTTGTATTATCAATCTGATATAATTTAATATTAGACTATTTTAAGCCTCCCAAGAATGATATACCTAAATAATGCGAATTCATTTGATATGTTTATAATATATTTTGCCTCTAAAATATCTACAGGTTTTTAGCACCTCTATTTTAAAGGCTGTTTTCACTTCTCTCTTTGCTGCAAATTTTAATTATAAAAGAATAGATATCATTTTTATTTGCAAATGTAAGATTACAACTTGAGTGGTATAATATAACATTTCTTACAATATTATTATGTTGAGAATGAAAATCCATTCGACTTGTGATGTACTAATACCTTAATTTCGTCATCAAAGCAATAATTTTGCAATACGATTGTAATGCCTAAAAATTTATATAATAGAAGGAGAAGGAGAAGAAAAGTGTGATACACCGAACACTCAAATCAAGGAATAAAACT
>BGPR01029904.1:0-18995 GCA_013235015.1 Araneus ventricosus
GAGAGTGTGTGAGACGCTCTTTCTTGCCTTTATCGGAGATAGAGAGCATCCCAGCACGCTCTCCTTTCCTTCTACAAGGTACAGGAAGATTGCTGTGAGGCTCGCTGTACCTGGTAGAAAGATAGAGGAGCGTGCCGAGACGCGTTTCGTCTCTGAAAAGGCAACAAAATGCTTCCTGGCATTCTAACTGTAGCGAATGTGCTAAAGATCAAAATCACATCAAATGAATAAAAAGATAAATTAAAAATTTTATTATGATTAATAAATTAAGCATTTTTAGAGAAGGATCGAAAAATGCAGAACCTAACAAGCAGTTGAAAAGTTCAATGAAATGTTTCAAGTGCATTAATTTCATAATATAAAATTATAATTAAATTAATATATTTTCTGATAATAAGTTATAATTAAATGAATTAATCATATATTTAACAGTAATATAATAAACATTTTTAGTTAAAAAGTTCAATGATACGTTTCAAGGGCATTAATTTTATGCTGAAAAAAATTTCAAACACGCGTTTCTAAGTCAATGAATTATAGAGAATTTATTTCTTTAAAAATGTAAAGACTGTTAATAATTATGTCTAGACATGCACTGTGACAAATCCCATCTCATATGCAAATACTTATTTTGTAATACAAATTATTTATCATATTTCATTTTTAAAGAATGATAGTACGTGAGATAAAATTAATTATTAGCTAAAGTTTAGGGAGGGAAAAGACAAACTAAAGTTATCTCCTCTCGATTTTTTTTGTAAACTTTCAAATTATGGCACGTCTTATGTTTAGCTTCATCGTGTAACGAAGAGAATCGAATATACATTGTCTTTCGATGTCTCCTCTTGTCTTCGACTGATTAAACCAAAATTTGATACAGATCCTCAAATTTGGTGTAGAAACCGTTTACCAAATTTCATTCGCCTAGCTTGTTTCGCTTTTCAGTTATCATTAGGCATGATTGATTTCCAGAGTCACTACTCCATCATGGATTTCACTTTGTAGATTTTAAAATTATCAGATGGCTGTGCACAACATTGTAATCAACTTCATACCCAAATCAAGTCAGTGGCGTAGCGAGGGTGAGTGTCGTCCGGGGCTTAATTTGATTTTGACGTAGACTTACGTCTCTCTATAGTGGTCTAAAGGTGTGTCGGGAAAGGAAAAAATTATGACGCTTATCGAGGTACAGTTAAACGCTTATATCTCATCAACCAAATAACATAGAGAGTTGGTTTTAGTTTCATTTAATAGAGAACGGTGGACATTGAAGATTGCAGAAAGAAGTTTAGAATTTGGAATTACGGTTTAGTCACAGTAGAGCTGCAAAGTTGTTTAAAATCACTAAATATTTTGATGACGTCATAGCGACCGACTCGCGCGCACGCAGACTAAGGCAATTCGGTCATCGATCTCGCAAAATATTACTCAAGAATTGTTGAATTACTTCGAATTTCGTGGTAAAGTTAAACGCTTATAGCTCCGCAACCAAATAACGTAGAGAGTTGGTTTTAGTTTCATTTTACAGAGAAAGGTAGATATTAAAGATTGCAAAAATAATTTTAGAATTAGGAAATACGGTTTAGTCACAGTAGAGTTGCAAATTTGGTGGAAATCACAAATAATTTTACACGAATAATCACGAATAATAGTGTAACATAGTCACACTAGACTAATAGTCACTATAGACTATAGAGTTAGTAGTCACATAGAGCTACTTTAGTCACAGAAAGTCACAGTTGAATGAGGGAAGTAAGTCTACGCCCCTGAATACCAGAGGCCGTTCCGCAGAGACAGCCTCCAGTCGAATTTTTTCACCCCCAGTTGCCACCAGTGGCTTAGAAAATGTAAATGGCGCCCGGGGTATGGTGTTATATTTTCACCCCTGGTCACATTTTAAAAAGTGACAAATCATAAATGTTTTGTTTCAATGACGCTCTCAACAACTGGCGAGAGGAGCATCTATGCCCCCCTTTGCGCACACACCCCTTTTCACCTCCCTTTGCAACCCCTTTGCACCTCCCTTTGAACACCCCTTGCACACACCCTTCGCACACCACCACCGCAACGCCACTGAATCAAGTAACCACAAAAATTCGGCTTGACAGGATAACTGCAACAGTAAACCGAGTTACTCCTGTCCTGCCTAGGCATCCAGGGACTATTGAATGACATTCGCTGCAATAGCTTGAGTACTAAGGCCGGAGTCCTAGCAGCCATCACCGGCCACTGCCTGACTCCTCCCGAAGGTAGCACGTACTATCACTGGAGGGGGTAACACAACCCTACCATCACTGTTATGAGTGGAAGAGGAGGACCCAGGAGATATGAGAACCCGCTTCCTTATTCGGCGGCTTCTCATCCACAAACTCATGTTGCCCCCCGTCTTGACACGATGAGCTGGAATCTTGATTTGTTTCCCCTTAAATTTCATTAAGCACTTATTTTGGTATATAATAAAGAATAGTCTTGCTCGTAATATTAACAAATTTAACGTAAAAGTTCATTATATTTCACATTTGATTATTTTATTTAGCAAATATTCCTCTAAAGAATATTCACGCACTTAAGGAAAGATAAGAACATAAACCGGGAAAGACCCCTGTCTTTCCTAAGCATTCAGGGTGAATTCAATGAAGGTCGTCACAACAGCAACGTAGGAACTGAGAGTGGCGTCCTTTTAACCATCACCAGCCTAGGCCCAACCCCTCCTACAGGAGGTATGTCCCGTCTTAGGAGTGGAGGTAGGTCAACCCACTATACCCACTAAGGAGGTGAGAACCCGCTTACTTAATAGAAGGCTTCTCATCCAGCGTACTCGTGGTGCCCCGGTGGGAGATATATGAACTTAAACAAAATGAATGTATGTAAAACATTCAGATGCAGGATATGAATTATAGAATTAACATCGTTGATAGAGTTCTTTATTCAACCATCTTGCTAATTGTACATTCATTCACCGCAAAAATACAGAAGAAAGAAATTACCAATTCGATGGTGTCTACCGAGAGTACTGATGACAGATTTATATCGTCTAAAACTATCAGATATATTATTCAAAATTCTGATTCTGAGAACCGAATGAATTGCAATGACAGGAAGAATCAAAACACCAAATTATTACTGTCTCAGAAACACACCACTATTATTGAAAACATATCAATTACGCCACTTATTCTGAGAATAGTTAGGATTTATGTTGACAGGAAAGATAAGAACATTAATTTTTTATTGGTTCTGGGTTACAATTTCTGCTATTGGAAAATATTATTCACAATTCTAAGCCAGATAACCAGATTAATTTATGACGGTGTCATATTAAAATATTACTATTGCATTAACTCTAGAAATAAATAAATCAGAGTTTTTCTAATTTATTACATGCATTTCAATATTTATAATCACAGACTATTAATTATTCAAGTATCTTGCGAATCTTACATTATATATATATATATATGTATGTTGTGGGTGTTTTTGTGTAACTTCTTATTTTTTTTCTTAGTTTTTAGAATGTTTTAGTTTTAATTCATAGCTATGGTTGTTTTTATGGATCTTCTTATTTGTCTTATTATTGTCTAGTAGTGTATTAAATGATATTCTTCAAGTATCATTATCAGTGATGTAAAATAACCAGGTATTTATTTTTAAGGGTAAATACCCAAAATGGGTATTTACCTGGGTATTTATTTTTCAATTAACCCTATTCGTATAAAACATAGGCACTGCTGTGAAATATGATACCTCTATATAATATAAATACGTATAGAATATATATTGAGCATAAGGTAAGGTAAAAAAAAAGGAAACTAGTAATATATGAACCTTTTAAATTCTATAAAAACTAAGAAAATGAATCGGAAAAAACAAAAACGCAATACTATATCATGGATCTTACATAAAATACGTGGCTTAAATATCAATTTTTTAAAAAAAAACTCAACTAAATTTTTAAAAAAGAAAATGTTGAGTTTGATTTTAAAATGACAAAGAGCTGATAATAGAAATTAAAATGAAACATACAATTGTTTATAATTCTTTTTGGATTAATTAGTCAAAGTACCAGATAAGTTAGCAGTTGTTTGAGTTCTAACAGTTTTAAAAGTGAATTATTCTGAAAGTAACATTCACTCATATTACTTTCAACAGAGGTAAGTTATTTTTGTAATAAGATTTCAGAAAAAAGCAATGAGATTTTTTTGTTGCTGAATCTGTTGTATTATTTGACGGTATAGTAGACACACACACTCACACACAGCCTCCTGGTTAGACGGGATTCATCTGGATTATGAACATAAATACTTATATGTTCTTAAAACTCTAAATTTGATGTAAGTGTCATGGTTGGAATCTGATTAAAAGAAAATTCATTAGCTATTTTATTCCTTTCAAAACCTTTTTTAATCCAACAGGACTTTTGAAACGTTTTTTATGTGTTTCTCCATTTTGCTTACATTAGCAAGTTTGTACTCAACATTACAATACTTACATTGGATATTGTTATCCTTCTTAACATTAAAAGCTCCAAGCAGTTTCTTTTCCTTTTTCAAAATTTTTAACGTAAAATTCACAGTAATATTAATACACGTGAAATAAACAACTAACTATTCACTAAATCAAAACAAGAATGGTTGACTTCCAGCATGGCAATGGAAGTAAATTATGGATCACAAGATTCACTGGCACTGTCTATCTCTACTAATAATAAAGGAGAATATGTCTGTTTTGGCGCTCTACAGGACAGACCGCTAGGCCTAGAGCAACAAAATTTGAAACAAACATACTTTGGAGGGTGGGAATGTGCACCTCGTAACCGTTTTTTAAAAAATTTAATTAATTAAAAATTGAGCGAAATTTTGCGAAGCGAGTTTTTCCTTGATAACTTCCGAAAATATTACAGCAGAAACATTATTTTTACACCATCTGAAAATTTAAAAACTTATCTTTTCAATATATCAATTAAGTTTTCATTCTATATTTTTCACTAATTTTAATAAATTTATAAAAATATTTTTTGGCATTCATTGTTACAATGAAATTCAAACCGTTGTTTCTCTTCCATTGTTGAAAGCTAATATAGTATTCTATTGGATTTTCTTTTTTTATTTGATCAATTTTTCTGTGAAATCTGTAAAGAAAGTCCTCTAGATAGTAAGTATATAAAGAAATAATTCAGTAAAACTGAACGATTATGGTTGCTATGTTTAAATTCATTTTATCAGCATGCTTTAAGCCAATTAACATGCTGCTTGACGTAAAACGTGCCGCGGTATTTCGATGTTGAAATAAATTTTTAAAATTAAAATTCGCTTCGATTACTTACAATTAGATGTAACTTGACTCCATTAGGGACTTTCATATACACAAGGAACAGAACAAGTGCAAGACTACGTCAAGAACGCGGGCTAAATCTCTATCGCAATCTGAAGTTTAAAATTACTTTGTTGAGGGAAACGTGAATATCAAACTATACATAAGAGAGTCAGTTGAATCCCAGTGAACAAGCCAGGTCGCCGAATAGCTAACTTCTCTTATAAAACGGCATTAAACATGATTGTTCTATTGTAAAGTGTCATAGTTTCCAAGCCGTAAAGTCATTTCCCCGATCCCGTTTAGTTTGAATACTTTTATTCTGAATCCTGATACTTGTAGTTTTGTTTCATAATTTAGTCAAAACCTTAATTTAAAAAATTTTATAACTTTGTATTATATTTATAAATTTTATAATGTTTGATTCCACCCCGAATCATCACATTCCCTTAAATACTTTTTTTTTGAAAATACCCATTTTTGGGATATTTATAATTTTATGTTTCATTTTGAATCAACATTTGGAAGTGATTTTTTTTTTTTGCAAAATATCCATTTATAAATTTTATACTTTTTATTTTGAATCATATTCACAAATGCATTTTATTTTACCAAATATTCAGTGTTAAGGGTATTTATAAATATAATGCTTCATTTTGGAATCACACCATTCTCAAACCTTTTTTTGAAATACCCAATTTAGGGGTATTTATTTATTTTATTTTTGAATCCTATTCACAAATGTACTTTTATTTTGAAAATAAATACTGTTATTAGGATATTTATAAATTTCTCATTTTGTCCCTCTACACTTTACAATAACCGTTTAGAGATGGCATACATTTCCTGGAGATGAATTTTTTTGCAAAATTCAATTATAAATTTTATATATTTTATTTTAATCCCATTCTAACATACTTTACTGAAATATTCAGTGGGCAAGGAATTATTTATAAATTTAAACTTCATTTGTAGTACACCATTCTCAAATACTTTCTTTTTTGACAAAATACCCAGTTTTGGGTACTTCTAAATTTAAGTTTAATTTTTGAATCACCATCCACAAATACGTTTTTTCCGTGTAAAATCTTTCGGGGTATTTATAAAACATATGTTTACATGTGTGAATCAGAGCATTAAAAATGTTTTCCCTAAAATACCCAGTTTTGTGGTATTACCAGGCCTGGTAAACTACCCAGGTATACCAAAAAATCATATTTACCCACCCACTGGTATTTACACCTCTCATTACACTGATCATTAGTACTATAATGCAGTACAAATAAAAACCTACATAAAAATGAAACTTTTTACCGTGTTTCCTCGTTCTGGACTCTCCTTAGTGTTTTATTTTATAGATTGGATTATGCAGATGTTGTGCCATTTTTAGAATGTATATGAGTCTAATTATTCTTTTAAATAGGTATATACTATAAAAAGTGGTGAGTAGTTTGATTGGCATTATTAAATATTTCATTGATGTATGTTCTATTGTTACTCACATGTTTGAAGAAGCGACTTGTTTGTTCTTTCAGGTGGGTAACTTTAGCATGGATGTATGTAATTTCACATTTGGAAAGATTCTGCTACTTTCGATTTGAAAACTATTTTATGAGGTTATAATCGATTAAAGATTTCAGTATTGCTAATTAGGTTTACTTTTTGTATGATCTTTGCTCGGTGTTATATTGTTAGTATGTATATATCACCGTTAAAATTTTACCATTGTTTCATCATTATTTGCATTTGAATTTTTAGTATTTATGGGTGGTACATGGAAGAGATCTACTGGGGAGATTGTGCAAATAGAGCAGTAAACAAAAAAACTTTAAAATATAAAAGAACAAAAGATGTACAGCTATTATTACTAATTTGCAGGAGATTATTGTGAGTTTGATACGGAAATAAATTTAAGTCTTACTTTCTTGAGGTGAATATTGATACAGACTTTCTATTCTCACCAATTGATTTTTCAAACTGTTTATAATAGTAATATCACAAAATAATAATTATAGAGATTTAAGATATATTCATGTAGACAATATAGAGGATTGAAATGGATATAGAGATAATATTACAAAAGTAGTAAAACCAGGTTTTGGAATTCAAAATATAAATATATAAATAAATCATTCTTCACCTATTTCACATCTCTACACTGCAGATTCAAAAAGCAATGAAACAAATGAATAATAATAGAAAGATTGATTATTTAGAGAATCTTAAATTCAAAAAAAGTTGTAATAATAAAAAGATGCAAAACTTGTAATGATTAATGAAGCTCAATTAGATAATGCAGTCTCTGAATTTCTTTTTTTGAAAACTTATAATTGTATATATATTGCTTGAAATTGTAAATTTGGTATATTTCAAGTATATAGGACAAAACATCTAATGCAATTAATTTAAGAATTAATCAACAACATTCAGAAACTAAAAAATTTCAGAAAACAAATAAAATATTCATAATAAAATGAAATTCGACATTTTTCATGCATATGGTTTTGATAATGTTCAATAGATTCATAAGATAGTCTTCATACACTAAAATAGATTATGGTGGGAAAATTTTTATGGGAATAATTCTATAATACTATTTATCCTTATGAGACTTCATGTATTGCGTATTTTCGGGGAAAACATTTTGCAAGTTTTACAGGAATGAATCTCATTACTTTTATAAAGAAGCTTCAATATAGAAAAAAGGCATAGGTAAATCTATATGAATAGATCATCAAGAGAGATAATAGAGAACTTAAGATATTAATGAAGATTTATTGGCTACCATAATGGAATTTGATAAAGACTTAATACAAAAAAAAAGGTTAAACGATATGTCTTGGATTAAATAAAAAGAAATAAAAGTCATAGTTAGAGAATTAGTACTGAATAATAGATACAGACTCACATGGATGGATTTGATCAAGAATATCTAAATTACGTAATAAAAATTTAATTTATACATAACACTTCCATAAGAAAGATAGTTGAAGCCACTGTACTTCTTTTTATGAACCACAAAAGTATGACAAATATGAAATTTTCTCTATATATAGATAAACATATTAATTTGCTTCTATAAAAATATTAAAATTAAATGTGTCATTTAAATATAAAACACAATTAGGAGAATAGTTTTTTAACTATAATAATATAAAGAAAGTAATAGAGTGATGATTGCAAGTGTTTAAAATATAATAAATTCTTGCAGATGAGATCATGGACATCTAATTACTGAGACTGAATATTCTTGGAAATGAAGAACTTGGAGAATTAATGACTAAAGGTGCAAAGCCATCGCAATCGCTATAGCTAAAGTAATGAAATTATTAAAAGCAAATTAAAAAAAGATACTGGATAAATTTATATTTAATATAGTCATTAAATACTATATGCTCTTAAAGAATTCGGATCATTTGCAGATTTTCTTCATTTTTAGAATTTCTTCGAAGTGGTTTAACTGACTGCCTTTAAACTTGGATCATATTGAATAGATTCAATATGCTTAGTTTTACAGAAGATTTGTGTCCTGAGGGATTGGGTGACAGATCACCCGTCACGGACTGAAGTCAAAAAAGCTTTTGTTTACTACCCCTTCACAAAATGTACTGATGAAAGAAGATGAAATTTTTAGAGTCTATCATGTGCTATATACGCATATATTACAGGATAAATTAGAAGACAACAAAATTTGAGGAAGATATAAAAGTTTTCTTGATCCAAATTTTCTCCCACCTGTTTTTTATAACGTCGTTCTGATATGCAGAAGCTTTCTGGTATATACGAATCATGATATATAGAGCCCAAACTTGTGCCATCTACAAGATATCAAAGCAAATGCTTTAAGAATTACAAATCTAGGCATATCTTCAAGTAAATACTATTTACCGCATGCACTGGCGAAACAGTTAGCTGTACTTTCTCACAAACTCTAGCCAAGGATATAGGGCAACTATATTAGAAATTCATTCAATATCATTGAAGTATTAAAGATATCCATTATCAATCAGCAGTGAATTTTAGCTCTGTCGAAGAGAACCAAAGATGAGGTGTAATAGCATAAATTGATATTTTAAACTTAGCATCTTTTAAATAGTTATATTGAATTCTATAGTGTTAAATTTAGTGAATAACCATGAAGACTTAAATATTTGCGATTGATACCTAAATTCCAGTAATTGGGCACTATAAAATAACAAAAAAACTTTATTACTTTAATTATATATTTAATGATTGATAACTAGTTACATATTACAATTTTGCGTCAAATCGTATTTTTTAAAATATATTTCTTTTATGGCGAAACGATTTTATGTATTAATTTTTTTCTTAAAATATTTTAATAATTCTATCATATATATTTTTTAGTCTGTTACAATTTGGGTAATGTTCATGGAGCTATTCAGCAAATTCTAACTCCACTGTACAATTCAATAATTCAATATAACTATTTAAAGATATAAGTTTAAAAAATATCAATTTGTGTACAACCCCTCATCTTTTAGCTTCTCTTCGACAGGAGCTAAAATTCTGCTAGTTGTAATGCCGATATCTTTTTGAATACTAATGATATTGAACTGAATTTTTTAATATAAGTTGCCCTATATACCTGGCTTTAAAGTTGTGAAAGAAAAATTACACTATGTTTCGCGCATGCGCAGTAAAATAGTATTTACTAAAAATGCTCATAATTCCTGTAATATTCAAACATTCTTTTGCAAATCTTTATAAAATGCTTTTCTAACATATTGCCATCTTTTCTGTAAGTTTCGTATAATATAACAGAAAACTCTGCATGTTATAAGCAAAAAACAGGTGGGAAAATTTGAGATTTTTTAAGAAAACTTTTATATCTTCCCAAATATTTGTGTTGAGTTTACGAAAATTTCTGTAAATATTATGCATATTATACATTACGATTTCTGAGAGTTTCATCTTGTTATCGGTATTGTGTGAAGCGGAGTGGGCCAAAAATGTTTTTGTCTTCATCAGTTTGTAGACGGTCCCCTAATTGCCCTCAGGACAAATCTTCAATGTAAAATGTGAGTTTTTGTCTATTCTTAACATGTCCGAAGTTTAAAGGCATTCAGTTAAACCATTCCGGAGAAATTCTAAAAAACGTGAAAATCTGCAAGTGTCCGGATACTTTTGGGCATATAGTGTATATTCTGCCTCTAGAGGCATTTAATGAATATAGACATAAAACATTATTTGATATTTTTAACTATAATTTTAAATCTAATGATTTTAATAGATATCCTGATATTAAAAAACATATTAAAGATTTGCAAACAGAGTTTGTAATAGTCTGTATAGACAAAGTGCCCAGTAATTTTGCTATAATTTGTAAATATTTTTACAAAAAATACTTAATGATCATATTATTAATAGTGATATTTATAAAGAGACAAAATTAGGTGAAAGAGAAATTTCTAATAGAATTCAAGCCTTCCATAAAAAATTGGGAATTAATTATATTAAAAAAGATTATCTTCACATCTTTCTTACACCAAAATTTCACAAGAGTCCTCTTAAATTTAGAAGTGTTACTAATGGCTGCAATACTTATATTACAAAATCTGGCAAACTCAAAAATACATGCAGAAGGTGATAGAGAATTTAAATAAGAAAAAAGATACTATTATAGTAAATAATAGTGTAGAGATATTAAATGTAATTAAAGATGTAGAAATAACTAGTGTACATAATTTTGACTTCCAGGATTTACTTAATAGTATAGATATTGAAGATTTGACTAATGATCTTAAAAAAGATATTAACATTAATAATTTTAAAAATCTTATTAATCTTGTTCTAAAAGAAAATTAAATCTTTTTTGATAATAAGATTTTTCATCAAATTAAAAGATTACCTCAAGGAGGTCCAGCTAGCAATAGTTTAGAAAATATTTATCTTCACTACTATGAGAAAGATTTGACTAATTATAGCCATAGTATATTATTCCGCTATATAGATGATTTAATATTATTCAATAAAGAAATAGACCATAAGCCTCATATTGACTTCTACCCTGATTATTTAAAACTCATTAAAACTAATGACAATGAATTAGCTGCAGAATTTTTAGATTTAGATATTAAAATCATATATAATAAATTAGTAACAGATATCTTTGATAAAAGAAATGCATTTAATTTTCAAATTAATAAATTCCCTTTTTGGAATAGTAATCTTAGCATTTCTGTCTTCAAGAATTTAGTAAAAAATTATATAATTAGAAATAATAATTTAGTAACAGACTTTGGTATTAGAATTAAGAACATAAAAAATTTTTATTCCTTTGCACTGGATTATGGAATGCCTATAGGTTTTCTAAGAGTATATACAGATAAGAAATATTTAGGTCATTTAGAATAAAACATTCGTACTGGTTTATAAAGGAATATCTTTATTTCTTTGATTGTGGGATAGTGTTTTCACTTATTCTACTTGTAATATGCAATTTTATTCAAATTTGGCTATTGAGTTATTGGTTTCAGATTTATTACATAGATGGCGCCAGGATCTCTCATGTGAAATTTTCCTTTTAATAGACATTTTTACAAATTTTCAAATATTATCTAGATAAATAAATGTATTACATTTTTCAAAAATGGTTTTGAGAATAATAATGTAGGTATCCTAATAAGTCTTGATATCAAAAATTAATTATATTATCTGGTCAATTTTGCTGTTTCATGGTAAGAATTTTGGTTGTGGCAACATGTGATGTCAATATGATTGGCGGGTTATATTGAAAGAGATGAATTCTGGTAAGTATAAGAGGAGACACTGATTAGTTAATGTTTATTGAAAAGTATGGGTATTTTATTGAATTATATATTTACTATCTTTAGTGCAATATCATATTGCAATATAATGTTATATTACATATTTTTATCCTGAATTTTAGTCGTTCATATACAGTTATGTTTTATTGTTAGGGTTAGTATAAGACTTTTCTTTCTAAATTCTTTCATTTTAGGGTAAATTGCCCTGTTTGTTTTTTCAACAACAATAGTAACAGGGATGGTTTGTACAGCAAAATTAATTTAACCTGGCTAAATCTTGTCCACAGTCAAGCTGCTATATTAAATGTTGAAACCTCCATTTACTTGGTTTGCCTATTTCAATACTTTTAATAACAACAGAGTTTTTTTACTTGTTGACATATAAATACTTAAACTTGATTTTTGCTCAAGGTATCTTTAGTATTTTCTATTTTTTAGATTTTATTTAAAATTGATGTATTCTTAAAATAATGACTTTTTAGTATAGGATTTGATTCTTGATATGTTTTGTTTACTTTATTTCTGTATGATTATATACAAGTTATATTTGGATTTATATTATATATATATATATATATATATATATATATATATATATATGTTTTTGTTCTTTATGCTAGACCAGACTATTTGGCTTACCAAGACCAAATTTGGCACAGTGAGGGATTAGCACAAGAGGGAGCTAACGCCTTAAAAATTATTTTAAAAATCGAATTAGATTTTTATTTATTTCATTTTAAGTGGGGATTTCAATCATTTTTTGCCTATTTTCACAAATTTTTTTGCATTTTTTTCTCATTTGAGAACCGTAATATTTAAATAGCTGTGAAGTCCAGAATAATCCCGTTCTATTAAAAGTAATTTTAAGCTGCCGTGTAACTTTTCTCATTTTTAACGATTTTTTAAAGTTTTCGGAAATGCCTTACTTTTACAAACATCGTTCTATTTTTTTACACCATTATTATTCAAATACGCAAATTTTTTTCTAGCAGTTTTATAGTAAAATGGCTTTGGGAATGAGATTCATTTAAGAAAAGAAATTCATACAGCGTATTCGATGACTAATTTTTTGTTAATTAATTTTGTTAATTGATAATTAATTATCAAGTCCAGACACTCCGTTATGGTTTGAGAAAAGAAATTAGAACATTTGCGTCTTTGTTTAACCGAAACATTTGGCGAGAACTTATGCCAAACTTAAAAAATACATTTAAAAAGTGATGAAGTTGGTGGTAAGTATACTTACCATGGCTATATAAAGAATAAATGCTCTTGCCCTTCCAAATATCTTCATATTTCTCTTCAGAAAAAAAACACTACAATAATCCGTATAGAAAAGAATAAATTTCAAATAATTCCAAAGGAAAAGAAAGTCCCGGGAAAAATTGCTTGAAAATTATCCTAATCTTATATTTATACAGCAAATCAGTGCAAAACCATTCTGAGATTCTACTAATAATTAGCTGTGTGTGACATTCGCACATTTGGAAGAATCTCCTAATGATGGCTGTTGAATCTCAGAGGATAAATTATGAATCCTCAGTAATGAACTCGGAATTATTAACATCAAATTGTGGATAATTGATGATAAAGGTTTCCGGATGGAGTGCCTGCCTCCACCCAAAAAGACAAAAAGAATGTGTTTGTGGGTGCTTTTGAGGGGTGGATTCCAAG
Source organism: Araneus ventricosus (assembly GCA_013235015.1). Classification (NCBI taxonomy): domain Eukaryota; kingdom Metazoa; phylum Arthropoda; class Arachnida; order Araneae; family Araneidae; genus Araneus; species Araneus ventricosus. The sequence goes on from BGPR01029904.1 coordinate 13,776, forward strand.
CTCTCGTTGCCAGAGGATCAGGTACTAAATAATATTAATTGCACCTTATTTTCAGTCTCTTTTATGACCGTTCCGAAAATATTCAACTCGCATTTATGAGTTTTAAACAAGATAGATGAATACTATTGTCTGTCTTTGTCTCACTATTAGTCATTCTGTAACTCCAGAAATCAATTGAACCTGTTACCTTAAGATTAATAGCTACATGTTAGAGTAATAGGCTCTATTAACCGCAGGAGAATTCTCTTCTCTACTTTCTCGTATAGTGTTTTTGTATTTAACTTCGTCGAGAAATGAAGAGACTTGAGTATACATTTTGGACTTCTTCCCCTTGACCGACTGAGTCCAAAATGTGATAGTGATCTATAATTTTAGTGTAAAAACCACATACCAAATTTCATTTATCTTGCATGTAATAGATTTCGAGGAATTGAATTCACATACACTTGGAACAGACAAACAAACAGACAATCTAACCGCTGAAGGCTATTGTCCAAAATTAGTTACAGATCTACAGTTTTAACGTAAAGTTCATATACAAGATTTAAATCCCGCCCAAGAGGATGACATGGGAAGCAGATGAGCTGCCCTGAAGCAACCCACCTAGCAAACAGTTTTAAGGTAAAGTTCATATACAAGATTTAAATCCGCCCAACGAATTCACACGGGAAGCAGATCAGATGCCATGAAGCAACCCATCTAGCAAGAGGGCTCCGTAGGAAACCACAGATTGCCGAATGGACGAAAACCGTGGACCGGTAGTTTTTTATTTCACACCAAGGCCTAGGAGTGTTATACAGGAAAAAGTAAAAAAACCCATAAAACACAAAAGATCTATTCTGACTCGCCCAACGGCTATAGGGTTATCAACCCCACACGCTTCCTCAAAAAGAGAATTGAGACAAAACGAGCCGAAAGAATAGCTTATGAAATCTAAAAAAGAGTGACAATAAAATAATAAAAAGAATGAAATAAATAAAAAATAAAGTATAAGCTTTTTATTCATGCGAAAAAATGAAAGCGAAAGTAGAAAATAATTTTTCTGATTACAATAAAATGCATGGTTCGAATAAAAGCGTGGGCGCCTTTACCTTCTAGGAATATTCCATTTGTTTAAGAACAAAAATTTGGCAAAAAAAACTGGATAAGAGAATGATAGCACTTGCTAAAAAAATTTAAATTAAAACCAGTAATTTAAATTATCCTTACATTTTCCCTACTATTAAATTTCATAAAAATCCATTAAAATTCTAATTTGGTACTTGCAGCACTGGCAGTTACAATTATCATTTTGGTAAATTTTTCTTTAAAATTCTAAAAATTATTCTTAATAAAATCAAAGAAGAAGAGAACTTCATTATTGAAAGTAACGGTAAAATTTTGAATTTTCTTAAAGAAAAAATATATAACATTAATACATTTGATTTTGATAATCTTTTTACTAGCCTCCCACATAATAAATTAATTGAAGCTTGCTCAAATGTATATGTTTTATACCTTAATACTGATTTAATAGATAAAAATAAATGGTTAGAAATTTGCAGAGTTAAGATTTGTGAAAATTGTCTCTTCAATGGAATTGACTATTATAAGCAGTTTTTGGGAACTCCTAGGGGTTGTTGTTTTTCTAGTGCATTGGCTAATATATTTCTTCACTCATTTGAGAGAGAATTAATTAAAAATTAACCTATTTTTGGTTATCGTTATTTTGATAATCTTTTAGAATTTTAACTCCATACATGATTGCTATCCAGAAGAGTTTAAATTAAACAAAACTGATAATGAATTGAACAAATGCAATTTCTTGGATCTGGAAATTGAAATTTTGAATAAATTTTATGACAAAAGAAAAGAATTTAATTTTAAGGCTATTATACTTTGTGATTTTCAAGCAAGTCTTCACTTTAAAATTATAAAAAATTCTATTTCTTCTCAAATTAATAGAGTAAAAATATATTTGTAATAACCATTCAATTTTTGTTAAAACTTTGGATAATTTAAAGAATTAATTAAAATATAAAGGTTAGCCAATTAATTTCTTTAACGTAAATAACTTATTTTAAAAAGTTTAAAGATTTTTTATTCTTTTGTTAATTGGTTCGAATTTTTTTAAAAGATGGAGCTAGGTATGCTAGCCTCTAGACCTTTACTTACTTTGTATTTTTTCTCGTTGGCGTCATTTTTGCTCCTATTTCGGCAGAGGGTAAATATTTAAGTTATATAGTCTGTCTATTGGATTTGTTATAAAGGGCTTTATTAAGTTTTTGTTCTTCTAAAGAGACTATTTCCTTATTTCGGTTAATGGATAAATTGAGGCCGCAAGGGGTATATTTTTTGACTATGTTATGCCCTTGACAGAAAATTTATCCATATTAGAACTCCGATGGCGAGTGGTCTTCGAAAAAGTTCGCCATTCGAGTTCTCTTCCATTTTAATTATTTTTCTTTAATATTCCAATCGTTTTCCTTTTATGTGTTTTAATTATTTTTATTATTAGAGCACGATTTTTTTGTTTAATTCTTTAGTAATTTGTTGATTAATTATAAAACAATATTGTTGATGCAATCACTGGATGCTGCTGCCTTGGGCGCGCATAAAGGTGTATTGTTATCGCTATTGTGTACTTCTTATATTTCTTCTGTAACTTTTTTTGTATTCGATTATTTGTTTAAGAAAATATAAACAAAATATAAGCTGCTATATAAGTAGACCACGCTTTTATTCGAACCATGCATTTTATTGTAATCAGAAAAATTATTTTCAACTTTCGCGTTCATTTTTTCGCATGAATAAAAGCTTATACTTCTAATTTTTTTATTGTTTATTTTTTCTACTTTTTAGTGACGGTTGACCGAATACCCACCGCATGTTAGGCATAGTAAACCAAATTCAGTTACTGAAATATCCAATATAAAACACATATTAAAATTATTATATACATAAGTACAATTACATTTAATGACATTAACTTTCTGAAACATAAATCCGTAATATATTACGTAATAACTTGCAATTGTTATCAACAATGTAATAGAAAAAAGAGAATAGATCTACACAACTTTCTCTTTTTGCTTTGAGTGCGAAACGTTTCGGACAGGAAGTAAAAAAAAAATCTGGTTGTTGGCGAATTCTAATAGAAAGTAAACCCAAGACGCGTAGAAACACGAGCTGTTACGTTATTCATCGGTGCAGCGCCGGAAGTATAGCGTATTCTAAGTTAGTTTCGTGATGTTGTAACAACCCTACTTAACGTGAGGTTACACCTTCCAAACTTTTTCGACCAAATATAGGCCTAAAATTTTTATATCATTTTGTTAGGTTTAAAATAGGCATAGATTGCAATTTTTTTGGCATAATATTGGATTGTCACCAGAAAACCCACCACTGTGCTAAGTTTCGAAGCTGTAGCTCGATTGGAAGTGAGTAAGAAATCGATCTCAGGATTTGAGGACACGACAGTTAAGTTGAATAAAAGCTTATAAAAAATAGAACGAAATTAAATATAAAAAATAAATGATGAGAAGGTAATAAGGTAAAAGTAATTGTCAATGTAAATGTTGTTTAGTTATAATAGTTAGTTAGGTATCGATGTAAAATTCATATTGTTGCAAAAGTCTTTCTGTGGGTGTGTGGTGCAAACAGTCCAACACGTAGGATAATGAAGAATGAAGGTTTATTTACAAATATGCAGGAAAACACGTAGCGCCGGTACAGGAAACAATAGTTCTTGCTCAGATTAGCAATGTAAACAGACAACAATTCAGAGATAATAACAGTTCAGCACTTTGATCTTTAGCAACACAAACAGTCAGCAAATAACTAGTAACGACAATAACTGCACTTTCAATAGCGCTCAGCTCACCAGCTTCCTAGCTCGCACTGCGGATAGAACTCCAAAGACGTTCGCGCTCCAAAGCGATCCCAGTCGATCAACACACACTCCGTCATCCAAGCGCTCTCCTTATATAGTTTCCCCCGGCATGCCGTGACGTCACATGGAATTATCTAGTACATTCAAGCGTATCTTCTCTCCTAATGGAAATATCGAGACGATTCCAGCACCTTTGAGATCCCATATTTCGCTGCCAAAGTCGCCGAATCTGTCGCCAAGTTTGTCGCCAAAGTCAGGGTTCCAGACTTGGCTACTGTCGGTCATCTCATACTTATCCCTGTAAAACTTTCTTCCCAACCATAAGACTCACATTGCTGGGAAGCGACTTTCCATGTTTGTAACAGTATGTTAAAATCACCTTCCCTCCTCCTATTGTTTGCGTTTTTGACTTATCGTGTTCACAAACAGACAAAGATAATTCGCAAAATGTTTTTTCGGACTCATATGGTCTAAAATGTAGAGATCCATCAAAATTTTGAGGTCGAATTTTCTTACGACTACAATATTTTCTCTTCGTATACGAGATGGTGAAACAGAAAAGTTTTAAAGAATTATCTCCTGGTGGAGAATCTTAGCTTAAAGCGAAGTACTACTTTCAACCGTTCAGTCATGTGAAAGCTATTAATATCTTTCATAAATTAATAATTTTCATCAGATAATACTTCATTATTACTAATACTAGAAAATCACCCGTCCTGGTTTGACGGATGCAAATCGTCTCTTCATTCGAGAGATTTCCTGTCAAATCTGATGTTTTTAAATAGATATATGTGCGAGAGAAATGTTTAACATTGATTGAAAACAGATAAAATAAACATATGTATTATGACAGGAAATATTTTTTATCTAACATATTATTTACATATTTCTTTATTCGAAAACACCTCTTGGTGAACAACATTCCGTGTGAATTATTTTTCGTTGTTTAACAATTTTACTTGTACTTCAGATGTCTTTGTGTAAATTTTAACGTTGCCAAACAATATTATCCAATTATATCATCAAGATTGCACCAAATAATTAGATGCATCGTGGCGTCCAAAATATATCACGCGCATGATATACCACTGACGTAATTTACTACTTTCTATAAAAACAGAAATTAATTTGAAATATGTGATTATCTAATTTAAATTTTCTCGGGAAGTATTGATCATAGCGAGATAAATTTTATATCAATCGATCATTTGCTTCGTTCAGTTGTATTGCTCACTGCAGGACGTTAGCATTATTCCATAGTTAGAACCTAAATTTCGTAATTTAAATTTAGAGAATTGTCGTTCTAATTTCAAATTTATAGCTCAGCGCAATGAAACTAAAATTTTCTA
>BGPR01029906.1:0-18995 GCA_013235015.1 Araneus ventricosus
CGTGCTTCGTTCAGTTACGTATTGCTTCCCTTCCTCCCGTGTTCAGGAAAATAACCAATCATTATCCCTCCTCCCCCCTTGGTGCTTACGTATATTTGAACGCTCCCCAAATTTAATTTTTGAAAATTTGCGACTGATGCTTCTAGTACCTGGACAATAATCAAGCAAATTTCCAGAAGAATTAAATTTCCGTTTATTATAATAGAAGATAATCTCTTGCGTACTAAATAAAGGTATATGAATAAGCTATTTCTCCAATATTTGAGTATTAGTTTTCAAAATGTAACCCTTTTAGTTTGAGAATTTTAACTCGTTCTTTAAAACGCATATGTAACGGGTTTCACTACAAGGCTTGTACATATTATTTTTTATTTAAACATTATTCAGGGTTAAGAAGGTTATTTATAATCCTTCTTATATAGATTATCAAGTTACATTTTGGAATATATGATTATTATGTGACTATCTATAATAAGTGTTTATGTGCATACAAAACGGATTAATCCAGTTAAGCGCTGTTTATATTTGTGATCGGCTCTAAATTTTCACTACGAATACAAATCGAAACAATATAGAAAAGTTTTATAGTGACCAATAGAGATTAGTAAAATATATATATATAAATGGCATTGTTAGTTAGATCTTAAAATTAGGAAATTATTTTTACTCGTAGACTAATATACTGACGTGTAGACTGAAAAATAAATTGAAGTCAAGAATATAAAAAAAAACAGCTAATAATATGAAGTACAGCCAATATCTAAAAAATACAACTATTAATAACAACAACAAATAAATTGAAGTCTACATCTAAAATATCATTTTCATCACACTTCAATGATATTTCATATTTTTAGAAACTCACAACATAAAAAAATAAGAAAGTAAGCGTTCATTTTTTGGCCCAAAGCTTGGTCTGGCATTGTCTGGTGTAAGGCTTTATTTTTACTGTCATTGTGATGTTATGTGACAAATATATGAGAATAGGGCATCTGAAGACATTCAGTCACCCACAGATGTGATTTTCCTAAAGCAATTATCCAGGGCCAGATAACTCGAATTCCCCTGAACTGTAGTTTGAATAGTTCCAAGCTGAATAGAACAGATTCTGCGGTTTATCCCCTCCATGGGGTGGGGAAATTGGGGTGCTAATCGTTTCCTTGCTTGTTCAGAGGGAAGAGACTCGATCTGCAGCGCTTTCGGAACATTTTCTGTTGGGAGGAAGGCACACTTTTAAAACAGATAAAGGTTCTTCAATCGCTCGCTTTTGGAATCGCTTTACAAAGAAGACCGAACCACTCAGAGGGTTAAAAAATTTACCCTGAACCCACTTGAGATGCCGCAGGCATTGCGTGCACGAGAGAACAATAACAAGTTCACTGCGCACCCAATCTTTGGTTCTTACATCGCCAAATCATCTTGCTCTTGGCAACAAAAAGTTGGCGATCCTAAGTGGGGAGAAACGGCTTGTTTCCATAAACTTTAGTTTTTATGAGTTTGTATTCTTAAGCTTTTTAGTGAAAGCTCGCGCACATAGACAAAACAGAAAAGAAGATGTAAAATTTCCCACTTGATAAACTAATATTTCAAATATTAAAAATTTGGCGCTAGCAGCTGATGTTCGCGACACTGGCTCCCTTCTTTACAGATGAAGGCCTTTTAAGCTTGTTCTTCAAAGTTTTTATCATTGGTTCATTTATAAAAACATTGATTAGGCTTTAAATCTTACTTTTGAAATTTGGTAGAAATGCTTATAATACTTATTGTATATTTCAGTTACTGAAACCAAAAATTTTTTTAGTATTTGGAAGTCAGAACTGGATTTGTTTAATAACAATTTAAATTTGAAAATATGTACACACACAAGGGAATAAAATATTGATCCCGTAACCAGAAAAAAATGTAGGAGGAAGGTAATTTTCAGATTCATATAAAATTCGTAGTTTATTTGAACAACAGAAGTAAATCAAAAATATTTCCTAATGAAATTACCATAGAATAATACAAAATTTATCGAGTTCTGAATAAATTTCTTCCTAGATCAAAATTTTATTCACATGTTTACAGAAAAATAATTAGAAATGTCTTATTAAATTAATTTTGCCGTAAGGATACATGATTTAAAATTCCATGTTAAATATTGAAAATAATTATATACAGTAAAACATCGATTAATCGTCACCGTCCAAACCAGGTCTGTGACGGATTACCGAAGAGATGGATAAAATAAAACTTTAATACACATTTACAGTTAAGTGATTTCAATCCTGGCTTGAAAATTAAATGAAAAACTTCCCTGAAAGTGAAAAATATGTACATATTGTATTTAATTATATAAAACAATCAATATAAACTTCAATATAAGAATTAAGGAAATGTATGGAATGTACGGAAATGTATTGTAATACTATAACGATGAGTATTCGAAGTTTTACTGTTTCCCCTTCGCTGAAGTTTTCCCTTCGTATATAAAACAATGACACACAAGAATGGATACAAAACTAAATAAATTTTAATATCATATTATTTTGAAAAAATATTTATCAATGAGATCTATTAATCGAAAGCATGAGATTTATTAAAGAAATCTTTAAAATTTGAATTCTATATATTTTCTTTTATGGTATCGTCTTTTCCATTAATAATATGTTTGCAAACTGTAATTTATAGAAAGAGAAGTTATAATGAAGCAAACAATGTTCTTGGAAGTTCTTATGAAATGAGAAGAAGGTTTTCAGGTGAAAATTGGCTGAAAGATGAACATTCTCATTCAATAATGAATACTACGTAAATCTCAAAAGGAGTATGCATGAAAGGCTTGATTTATTTTTCTGGGAAACATGGTTATCTCATAATTAGATGGGTTGCTGGAAAGAGATTGTGTCGTATCTATTTGCAATTCTTATAGTTTTCCTTGTAAGTTACATTATTGGTTGACTTGTACAGAATATAAAAATTCTGTTCATTCGATTTTTGTGACTGGTTCCGATATCTAAGTCATTGCATCTCATGTTTTGCTTTTACCTTCATGACTAAAGATTGAGTTTTATTCTTTTTTATGAAGGAACAATAATTTTTAAAATACATTTGCAACTAACTACTTAATAAGATCATTTCTTTTTCTTCTATATTTTTACTGTCCTTTGTCATTTAAAACTCAAAGTTAAAGGAATATAAAAGTTTTATTTAACTAAAAATAAATATGCCGTTAGATTCAGAAGAACTATAATAAATATTTTACTAAATAATTATAACCACAACTAGATAATTGACATTGGATTTTAAATGAGTATGTGAAATTTATAACAAAAATTTTCTTAGTAATCCCTGAATCTGGAAATAAATTTTGGTATATATTTTTATTTAAAAATATGATACTAAACTTATTACTACTGAGCATTAGATTTACAAATGAAAAATACTGATATAGCTGTAGATAAATACACTAAAATATATTAGATATAATTTAAAATTTTCGAACTAAACTATATGATTGATTGTTGGAAAAAAGCTGATTTTTTATCATACCATTTTTAATATCGGGATTTTGAATAAATTCTCACTGTTTTTTAACGAAAATTAATGCTTTATTTATAAAGAAAAAAGTAAAATACATGTCGCTGAAAATATTGTCCGTCCCTAACCACTACTTTTTCCCATTTTTCTGGAATCATTTGAATTCCACGTCAGGAAAACGACACGTCTTTCTAGGCTATCCAACAGTCGACACATTTTTTGGCATCTTTATAAAACTGGAAGTGCTGATCATCCAGGCAATGTGTCATTGATGGCAACAAATGCTAATTGGAAGGTACAATGTCTGGTGAATACGGCGGGTGGGGTAGGGCTTTCTATTTAAGCGTTTCCAAGTAGGTTTCCACCGATATTGTAATATGTGGCGTTGTCATGCTTCAAAATCACTTTGCCGTTTCTCTTCTCGTATAGCGGCAGTTTTTCCTTCAATACTCGGCTCAAACGCATCAAATATAGTTGATAGCGATCCCCTTGATGGTTTCGTTCAGTTCAAACAGTTCATAATAAACCACACTGAGCTGATCACACCAAATTCAGATCAGAAGATTGGAACCATGGATATTCGGCTTTGCCAACAATGTCGATGCATGGCCGGGCTTACGCTACGAATTGTACGCCTAGGGCTATCGTAGTGTGTCCAATTTTCATTGCCAGTTAAAAAACGATGCAAAAAGCCTTTACTTTTCTGCCATTGAAACAGGTGTTCACACGTGAAAAGAAGTCGTTATACGTCATTCGGTTTCAACTTCAGAGGCCCCCCTTGACATTGCTTTCGAATCATTCCTAATGCACTGAAACGTTTCAAAACTGTTGAGTGAGCAACTCCTAATGAATCTGTAAGTTCAACTAGCATCCAACATCATTCTTCTTTACGTATTGTCTCCAATTCTATGTCTACAAACCTTTTCGGTCCGACAGAGCGTTCTTTAACTTCAACAACAAATTCAATATTTTTGAAGCGTCTAAACCAATCTCTGCATGTTGTTTCCGACAGGCCATGGTTGGCATAATTCTCAACAAGAATTATGCGAGCTTCAGCTGCAGATGTCTTTTTAAATAAAGTAGTGTAGCAAATTATCCGCAAATATTCTTTTTCCGGCACGAAATTTGACATATTTATCTCAATGGAAAAAAAGTTGTTTACACTTTGACGAAATGACATACAGTAAATTTAAAGCCTGTTTATAATACTTCTATCAGATGCTTCTTAAACTACACTCACGCAGTTTTGATATCGCCATTTGTTGGAAAACAACGATAACTTATTCAAAATCCTAAGAATGTTTAAATGAATTTTGATTTTTTTCTCATTTTAAGCCCATTGCGCGAATTGAAGGTTCAACAAATAATTTTTCTGAATATTTTTCAATAGTTTAGCATGAAAATAGAGTAATCATGAGCCTTATTATAATTCGATACTCAAAAAAAGTTTCTGTTTTCTGATACGCCATACTGAATATTTTTGGCTATCAATAAACTGCTTCGATTTGCTTTAAAAACATGCTAAATCTTTCCTGAAGTATTTAAATGTATATGGTGTAAAATTTTTTATAGACCTTAAACTACAATATACAATGTATAAATAAATTTATATAAAACAAGATTCTCCTTATTTTGCCAAAACAGAGCAAAGCTATATCACCTGTGCGTTGCAGCACATTTTAAAGTATTTATGCTGTAAAATATCTATTTTTCTAGCAGCAGAAAACTCAAAAAGCTGACAACAGCAGACAATATATCTTAAAGAAACACACAAATGTGTCTTCTGATATATAAGGCAACTGTACCGTAATTCAGACCAATAGAACGACACTGAGAAATGTGACGATTGCTTTTATGGCGATGAAAAAATAAAAATGATTTCCCCTTAGTCTGTCAGCGGGTGCGAAAAGTGAATATAATCAATCACTGGGATTTCAAGTCGATTGCTTGGAAATGATAGACGATTAAATGTTAAATCACAGCGATCGCAAGGGACTTTGCCATCAGAATGGAAATGTTCGTCAGGAAAATAAATTTTTTCCCTTTATGTTTCGAAATACTGATTTTCACTCTTTCCATGCCAATATTTATTTTGGTTTATTTTCAACTATTTGGTTCTCAAATGAGTTCGTTTGGAAAGAATCGACATAATATTTCGCAGAAATCAATTTGTGAGTATGAACCAAAAGAAACCCTTTAAAGTAAATCGATTTCTTGTTAAAAGAAAAAGAAAGAATTGGCATATGAATCTCATGTTTGGAATAGTATTTTCTTTCGATATTTGTACAACTAACTTTATGAATTCGTTTAAATGCAACATTTTACTTCTTTAATAGGTGTTTCTTGATTTTCACTAAAATTATAAACTTTTATAACCTGCACCATTATTCCGTCTAGTTTCCACATATTTTAACGTGTCTGGAGGATTGAAAATTTAAGTGAACCATGTCTATTTTTTGCACTAGCCCTGCAGTGTTTGTGCAGAAGTGTTTTAATTTCTGTGTAATATTGGTTGAAATCAATATTTCATTTCAATATCCAACAGGCAACAAGAAGAATTGGATATCTACAGTTTTTTAAAATGTATTTAATTAAATTTGATATATGTATCTCAGAAATGAATCTCATGAATTTTGTTGATATTATCTCTAAACCTTCCATATGAACATCGCAGCAGCATATGAATCACATAAGAAACACAATTTAGTAAAACATAGGGAATAAATCTTTGAGTTTTCCTAAAACTATTGTATTCAAAATATTGTCATGAGTTGCTTTATCGTATACTTATGCTAGAAGTAAATAAAATAATAAGGTATTTAAGCACGATAGTATCTGGATATGTTATATAAAAATGATAGGAGTGAAGAAGGTCGAACATTATTTATTTAAAGTTTCCTCAAACTTTTGATAAAACAACAAAAGTTACGTAAACATTACTTTTGAGACGTGGTGGATTATTTTTTCTAAAGTCGGCCAATGAGAATGAGAAGAATGGAAGGCAGAAGTGAGGCTGAACGACTGGGTTAGACCAACTGTACTCAGGGGATGTTCCGATTAGGTTAGAAGAGGGTAGAGGGTTCAGTCAAGAATAGTAAAAAAATCACAGCCAGAAAATACCCATTGGTGTCCTTCGAACGCCAGCCCATCACAGTAAGGGATGAGAGATATATGGTGTAATGTAAAAAATAATTATATTTATATTGGCCTGCAATTTTGCATTTTTAATTATTGTAAAATATATTTTCAGAAATATTTAAAATAAATAATTGAAAATGATATATTTGATTGTTTTCTGAGCAGTATTTAATTCTTTTAATCTATAACACCGATTTTATCATTTCGACGAAACTGCAATAGATCAAAAACCACTGGTCTTATTCGAAATTTTATTTAGAGATCTACAAAGTTTTCGTTAAAAAGCAAATAAATTTCGAGAAAGTAAATTTTTATATCCAATAAAAAATGTGCATGAGTTTCGAAGTCAACGAATTTTACAGCACTTGCCTTCGAAAAAGCATTGCACTCCTTTCAGGATTTTTTCATCTTAACTCTAGCATTAATGGGTTAAAAAATAGCAATTATATACTTTTCAGTGTCCATCAATTTTTGTTTGTTAAATCTATCGCAACAATATAAAATGAAAATTGTAAATTAATTAAAATTTACACAATGTACACCTCTAATATTTAAATAATTCAAGTTATTTAAATATTAGAGCTTATTATTAATTATTCGAATATTAAAGCAAAAGATGATCTAACTGCGCAACTTTTAAAAGTTGCGCAGTTAGATCATCCTAACTTTTTTTTCCTTTCAAAAAACGGCTTTCGTGAGTGAAGTCACATTATTTGTGTTTTCCTTGAGATATTCCTGAATACAAAATAAATCATAAATTTTTCCAATTTATACAAAAATAAGATGCTCCTAAATAAATGGAATGAACAATCATGAAAGTTCTAATCATATTTGCAACCCAACTGGTTTGGTGAGTTTAACAGAGTTAATCTCGAGATGGAAATAGATTCTTAGTTGAAGGAATAAATGGCCATTTCATCAGCCTTCATTTACTTAACTCACTTGACAGAGTTAATCATTGGATTGACTCAGTGTCGCAATGCTAATGGAAAGTTTGTTGCGACGCCATTGTAGAGATCTAAATCCATACTATTCCTCGGGATTGTCGCATTGCGTTCCGAAGGTATTTGTGGGAGGGGCAACGCATATTATCACAAAACCATTGACTCAGCTTGATACTCAGATTGCTAAGGGCTGAGAGATGTAGGGTCGTGGACATAATAGTGCGCATTTGACTGCTTAGGCACGCTTAAACAATAGTTATATTGGAATACTAACGAATTAGATGCTTATCATAAGTCATTAATAAGAGGGGACTAACAATTCACTCTAGTAATTTGCTTATCTTTAACCCCTTAAGGATCGCATTTTTTTTGCTATCTAATAAGATGACCTCTCCTGTTTTGGAAAGGGGCTGTCATTTTCATTCATCTCAGAAGGCATAGAATACTTGAGATACTTATGGATTCTACATAATTTTTGTGACAAATTAGAAAGCTGATTAATGATTAAATTTTAGTTTATAAGCCTAAAAATACTATAATTCTGTGCATATCAATATGACGAGTGCGAGACTTAAGGGGTTAAATTATAATTATTTCTAACATAGCATATATTTGACATAGATTAAAAACTCAATAAAGAAACCTACTGAGGAAAATCTTAAAACATTTTACTGTTTAGTTAACTGTATAAAATAAAATCTCAGTAGATTAAATAATTGTAGATATTAAATAATTGAATTATATCTTCGCAATTAACTTTTAGAAGTTGTGGTAAGGTAAAAACGGGACAGTATGCCACCATAAAAGAAAACCGTAGATTTTTGAGTGGTTGAGAAGAATGCACTGTAAATCCAACATAAACGGATATTTATTATAATGAACAATTTTTTTTAATAAGCAGTTGCAAAACTGTTGTAAGCAGAACGACATGGATTATGTCCGTTGGGAATGAACATGCTTAGGTAAGTGAAGAGGTATAGAACACGCAAAGGCATAAATCAAGCAATAAATGACAGGTATAAACATACATAATTTGATGAGTATCGTTCAGCGAATATATTTTTAAATATTACTTTTTAATTATTGTATCCAGAAATTTCTTGTCTTTATGAAATCTTACGCTAAACATATGTTAATGATATTTTTGAATTCTGATAACATTTCTTGCATATCTCTGCTAATTATTACTTCATATGGAAGGGAATGCAAATACGACTAGGTAAATTAAATTTAACTCAATTGAAGTCCATTACACCATTTTGTAAATTTTAACGATCCTGCAAGAAAGAAATATATATCATATTTGGAATATATATCAAGCAATATATATGCCAAACGTAAGTACATTAAGAAAATATCTTTTTAATAAACACGCGAATACGTTTTCTAAAACAAAGAGTTTAGTGATAGGTGATTTTAATTATATTTGTAAGAATAAATTATCTGGAAAGGAATTTTATAGAGATTTATCCTGAGAAAAGAAAAACGGATGGATTTTTCTCTAATACCAAGGTCTAGTAAACAGATTAAAAATGACGATTTAAAAAAAACTGCCTACGACATTCGTTTTCATACTGCAGAAAAGTAAATTTCGTTAAATTATATGGTTCGAAGTGCATGCATTAAAAAGGAATATATCTTGAAATGAATTATTGGACATCGCACTTCTGTTTAAAATGTGTTACTTAATGTAGGAACAGCGCAAAAGAAACAAATAGTTACTTAGTTATTCATTACAGTTACAACATTCGTCATAGCAAAACTTTTGTTATGTATTGTTATTTGATCAGTATCGTTCATGGATAAAAATACACCATAAAAAATTGGATGAGTTAAAGCAGCAGAATTTGAAAAGTTTATATTTCAATCTACTATCATAAATAAGGTTTTTGATTTTATTCCTTACAAACACAAGGTTGAAAGCACTTCGTTTAATTAGTATATGAAATTTATGAAGAGATTTTAAACTCATGAAAACAGATGAATATAGACTTGATTTAGTTATGAATAATTGCTTAAATATATTTTTTTAAACTGAGTCGAGCAAACGGGATTAATTAAATATGTTTTTCAGATTACTAATGCTGAATTTCTTTGATGATTCTTTATAATGTTGAAATCTTTTCATACGGCTCGAGTCCCTCCCTTATCAAACCACTGATTTAGACTTACATTAGACCATTTTTAGAAGACACTGAATTTTCAACTTGTAACTGTCATCTCAACGCAATGACCTAAAAGTTATCTCAGTGATTTCCAACTCGAATTATATAATATTGAAATTCTTTCAGGAAAGAACATTTAAAATCAGATATTATCTCTAAGCTTATGTGATTGATCAATCCGATCTAAATGTAGTCACTTCAAGAAACCTCCAAATACTTCATGTAAGAAAAAAGTGCTAATAAATCTATATCTAATAATAAATCTAAAATAAATAAATCTCGAATAAAAATCCACAATTCTCGGAGCACACTGGAGAGAGAAAAAATTCTTTCCTTCAATTTTCTACAAATTGGATCATTATAAAAGTTTAAGCTCGAAAATAAATATCCCCTACGTATTTTCATTCTTTAGCTTCTCTGCAAAATCTTATTTTCTTCTGTCGTAAACGTAGGAGATTATGCGATATTCCCCTATTTTAATAAACTAATATTGCAAATATTTAAAAATCTCACATGAATAGCGGGTGGCTAAGACACTCGCTCCGATCGCTATGCAGCTGTTGGAGTTTTAAGTTTATTTTACAGGGTGCTGACATTTCTCCCATAAATAATCAGGTGCTCTATAGATCTATACCCTTACTGTTTATGAAGTTTGATAGAAATTTCTATTATAAATGCCGCAAAATACGTTGCCTTTTTGCAAATCCGATTGTATTTTTTAAAATTTTCTAAAAGAACTCAATTATAGGCGTTTAACAAGACAACTAATAAAACATTTGGATACAATTTTTTTTCAAATCCCTCCAAACTTCGAAAGTTACATTTTTACTTATGATTAACTGCGAATTTATTTTGTTTCTACTTAATTTCTATTCATTCCTCTATATGAGAAAAGTAATAAAGCACAGGATATCAAAATTCTTTCTACAAAATGACAACTACAGGCAGTATTAAAATTCAAATATTTTCCAAGAAAATTATATAACGAAAAAGCATTTATATTATTATTAGAATGAGTTACGTTACCAAGTTAATGAGTTAATGTTAAATGATTTATTAC
Source organism: Araneus ventricosus (assembly GCA_013235015.1). NCBI lineage: Eukaryota > Metazoa > Arthropoda > Arachnida > Araneae > Araneidae > Araneus > Araneus ventricosus. The sequence goes on from BGPR01029906.1 coordinate 10,824, forward strand.
GTTAGACCAAGTATCTAATTCCCCTTCAATTTTATAAAAAAAGTATTTAACAAATGCAAGCAAATTATTTTTTTGTAAATTTTGTTAACTTTTTCTTAGCTTCACAATTAAATTTATCAAAGGTAATAACTTGAAATACTCGAGATTCAGCATAATTATTTCAAATGTCTGTCATATCTTCGTATTAAAAATGATAATTCGTATTATTTTCTGTTTTTATAAATTCGATTTTATATGTATCTGTAAAATGGGAAAGCTGGTTTTCCAAGAACTAATTGATAATTTCTTATTCAATTATACAAGATTATACATGATAATAAGATGGTCTTTGTCAATTTATACTCTCTTCAACACTTCGGCAGGAAATTATTTTCACGGTCTCAATTTCAATTATTTCTCCTCTATAAAAATGTGTCGATGAATTAACACAAAAAGTAATCAAAGCAAATAAAAATTATAAAAATTATAAATATGAATTTTAAATATCTCAGTTACATTAGTAGTTTTTAAAAGGATATTCTATTTACAGATTATAGTTATCTCACCTTATTATTAATTATTTTCAATTCAAATTATCTCAACTTATATTATTATTAACTTATTAAAATCAAATAAGAAAGTTACACTTGCGGCATCCTATAAAAAATAATTATGCTTTTATATAAGATTGAAATTGTAATTGATCCCTTAAATGAAGCAAAATGTTAAACAAAAGACTGATAAAACTAAAAAAAAGGATTTTTTTAGAAAATAATGCTAAAAATTATGGCGCCAGGACCAAATTACAAAAAATATCAAAAGATAATTTCAATCATTTCTGATCCATCGACTATATTTGTTATGCAGCGGGATAAATCTTTTTTAAAACTGGCATTTATCCAGAATAAAAATGAAGTAAAAACAGAGCAAACGTGTTAATCAGTTTAAGTTTAAAAGACTGTTAGCCTTCACACATTCCCTTCCGAAGAGGAAAAAAAATAGCCTTTAACTTAAAAGACAAACAACGTAAAAATTTCAGTCTTATTTTTTCATCATATGACATTTAAAATGATAATTAATTCACTTTTCGAGAATAACCTTGTTTTTTTACAGAGAGCGAACTTCATTATTTCGAAGGGAATTAAATATTTTTGTGTTTAATGTTGCTTTCTACAATTAAAATTGCGTCGATGTAGCATTTTGTATTTCCGTACTTAAGATGTTCGAACATAATAAAATGTGCGAATATTTCTAGGAACTCTCCGATTTTAGCTTACCGAAATCGTATCATCTATCGGTGTCCTCAGTGGATGTTATTCCGATTCAAAAGAAGAAATTTCCATATCATCTATTTAAAACACCAAAAAATAATAGCAAAACATCTGCTTTGTTATAATTTGAAGAAGACTTACATCTCTACATAGTGGTCTAATGGTGTGTCAGGAAAGGAAAAAATTATGACGTTTTCCGTAGTATTTTTAAACGCTTATAGTTCCGGAACCAAATAACATAGTGAGTTGTTTCAGTTTCATTTAGCAGAGACAGGATGACATTGAAGATTGAAAAAAGAATTTTAGAATTTGTAATTACAGTTTAGTCGCAGTTGAGCTGTAAACTTGGTTAAAATCACTAAAATGTTGATGGCGTCACAGAACCGACGAACGCTCACGCAGACAAAGGCAATTCAGTCATCTATCTGAGGTTCACGCGAAATATTACTTAAGAATTTTTGAATTACGTCGAATTTTGTGCTAAAGTTAGACGCTTATAGCTCTGCAAACGAATAACATAGAGAGTTGGATTTAGCTTCATTTAACGAAGAAAGGTATACATTGAAAATTGCAAAAATAATTTTAGAATTAGTAATTACGGTTAAGTCAGAGTCGAGTTGCAAACTTGGTAAAAATCACGAAGAATTTTACATAGATAGAGTCGCATAGTCACACTAGACTAATAGTCAATATGAAGTTTATAGTCACATAGTGCTACTTTAGTCACAGAAAGTCACAATTGAGTATGGTAAGTAAGTCTACGCCTCCTAATCTTAGCGGCCGTTTCCCAGAGACAGCCTCTCATCGAATATTTTTTTAGTTATCTTCTCGAGACTCAGAATTACAACAGAATGATTTTAATTTATTGGAAAATACATGCATTAAAAAGTCGCAACTTTTAGGTAATTTATTTATGCACAAATTACTCTTTCTTAATCAAATATTGAACATAATATTACTTTTTGTCTTATTATCTTAGTTATAATGCACTTGAGTAAAATCCATAATAGTGGTGTAAAGAACGTTCCTCTTGCTTGTATTATGTGGATAATGGCGTATGAGAGGTAAATTAGGAAAAAAGAAATTTGATAAAAGTAATTTCCAAACCTGCACTTTCACCATTGTCATTACTTTTTAGGACTTTAATTAATAATTCATTGCTATAAAATTTAAGTTCAGTGAACTTTTTCTTATATTTCCTATCACATGACGCTCCGGTATTGTATTAAATTTTAACTAAACTAATTGATTAAATAATATTTGATGTCTCTATCGTTATAATTGTCTTACGTCTATGTATTTAAAGATAAACTTCATCTGTTTAACTGTTTCTCATCTCTGTATACTAAGCTCTGCTAATTTCCCCTTCAGACAATAAATTGTTGAAATACGTTTTCAAAATTCAATTCAATTCCGAAGCATTGGAAAAGAATAAGTTCTTAAAATTTTATTAAGGTTATAATTAATTCTGTTATTTAAGGCTGTACTTGAATATACGAGTACTAACAGAACGATATACGAAAACATGAGATGTCCTCTTTCTTCTAAATAAAGCAAAGCGTTATATTATATTCATAGTCGTGCCTGTAGAATACCAACAATATTTCATTCGAACTAGTAAAATATGTACTTTTATGGAAGGAGAAACTTTAAAAAATTGCATCAGCGAGTAATACATCTATAGCTAAAACGCAAATGTCTCTTCTGATAAATAAGGTAATTGTACCATAATTCAGTGCCGTTGAACTATATACGAAAATGTAACGATTGCTTTTATGGCTATGAAGAAAAAAACTGATTATCCGCTTTGTCTGTCATCGGGTGCGAAAAGAACACATAATCAATGGTTGCGTTTTGAACTCGATTGCTTGGAAATGGTGGACGCTTATAAGATAAATCACACTATTCAACGAATGCATAGGAGTTGCCATCCAAATCCTAGGAGAGATGAATATCTTAGTTTCGGGTGTCAAAATACTTATTTTTATCACATCGAGGGAAATATTTATTTCAGTTTCCTATTCAACTATTTCGATGTCAAATCAAGTTGTTTGAATAGAATTGGCATTATATTTTACGAAAATCAATGTGGTGAAAGAGCCAAAGTAAAATATTTCCCAACGTAAAGGTTTTTTTTCGAAAGAAAAGAAAACAAAAGTTTTGCATATAAATCTCATATTCCGAATAATGTTTTATCTCAATATTTATGCAGATAATTTAGTAAAATCATTCTAAAGCAAAGAATTTAGCGCTTAACTTATATTTGTTTTGTTTTCAATAAAACGTTTCTTTTATAACGGCGCCAGTATTTCTTTTATTAGAATACATTGAAATCGATGTATAATCTTACTGGCATCTGACTTCATGTAAGAAATGTAATTAATAACACACTACATGTGGAAATAATTATATGCATAGGAGTTGACATCCAACGGAATGAATCCTGCGAGCGATGAATGTCTCAGTTTTATGTGTCAAAATACTTATTTTCATCCCATCCATTAAAATATTTATTTCAGTTCCATATTCATCTGTTTTGACTTCAAATCACAGGCTCGAAAAGAATTAATGTTATATTTTAAGGAAATCAATGTGGTGAAAGAGCCAAAGTAATATATTTTCCAATATAAATAGTTTTTGCTTGAAGGAAAAGGAACCACAATTTAGCATATCAATCTAATATTTCGAATAATATTTTACTAATTCTTTATATAACTAATTATTTATAAAGCCACTATAAAGGAATGAATTGAGATTTTAACTGGTATTTTTTTGCTTTTTATTAAAAATTTTCATTTCACAACCGCACCAATATTTAGTTTCTAATCCAACCAGATGCAATATTCAACCACATGTAGAGACTTGCTAGCAGCTCACATCACATAAAAAGTTAATTAATAATACTTTACAAACAGAAAAAAATATTTATTTCTTTAAAACCAATTATTCTCAGAAGATTTTCATGAGATGCTTCATAGAACACTTAAGCCAGAAAGATGAAACAGCATTAAGCTCTAGTACAAAGATATGCTGGTTTCTGGATTTGTAATATAAGAATGATTGTCGAGAAGAAAGGTGAATATTATTTACTTAAACTTTTCTCAGACTTTTGAAATTTGTCATGATAGTAATATAAATGCAAATTGAATTAGAATGAAAAAAATATCAAGCGTTATATAAACAATTTTCCTTAAACTTGAGGGATTTAAAAACTGTTTTTCGTTTCTGAAATCAGGGCAGGTGAAAAGAAAGAGGACGAATTGAAAATAAAACCAAATTGAAAAGGATTTTCAGATACTAGACGAGAGTTACCGAAAGACATTCCAAAATATTTAAAATTTCAAATAAGGCTTTTGAAATAAACAGCAAATAACCCGTCTCGAAGATTATAATTTGATAAGACGCATTGTCGCCACACTCGTCGTCTGTTCAAATTCAAAGGGAAATTTTGTTTTGTACTTCAAGCGTTGTTTGCGCGGTGATGCCGAATGCATTAAACTGTACAGGTATGAGGCTTTCTGAACGGGCTCTGGAAGAATAATTAATTGTTTGTGGGATTTACTACAAATTCGTGTCAAGTTTAAAGGATTCTAAACATCGTCAGAAAAATAGAAGGCAGAAGTAAGAATTAAAAGAACAGTAAGACGATGTCTTATGCAGGCAAGCTGTGGAATAAGGCTTAACTTCGGTGGATCTAACGAAGGTAATTAAACTTTGAATCTGGATGCTTATTTGATATTTATATATTTATCCTTAAAATTAGGTTTACATTATTTTTTTCTTCTTTTACTCATTTCGAACTGTTAGATTATACAATGGTATGATTTTCCATGAGCTTATGTTCTTTTTTTGCTTCTTTATCCATTCACCGCTTGTGTACAGCTTTGGAATTATTTCTTATAATTTGAATGTAACTATTAAAGTGTCTTAGTATTCAGGATTAAGAAATTTATCGCAATGTTTATTCCCTTTCAACATGTGATTTCCTGATACAGTTTAATAGTGCATAGATATTGAAAAATCTTTAAACTGATGTCATTTTAGTGCCTTGCCTTCTTACATGCTTTAAAGCGATCAGTGTTAAAATTTTTTTCCTGTGGACAAATAGTTCACAGAGTAATTTTGAAGGTATAATTTCTATAGCTAGATTCACCTGAATTAACATTATTCCAAGATTTTACATTATTTTTTATTTTATTAATTACTTTCAAGTTCCTTTTATTTAAAGTTTAAGTTAATTCTAATTTAATCAGGTTTTGGAAAAAGATTAAAATATTGTTTCATTTTATTAACAACACAGAAATATTTATAAAAAAATTTCATTTAGCACACGAAATGTTTCAAAAGTAGCATTCATGAGAGTATTGTTCACTTGCATGTGTATTTTAGCCGAATTATTTTTTGAACTGATTTATTTTCGCCGAAAAAAAGCGAGAAATAAATTTATTACTACCGAAAAATATATTAAATTGAAAACCATATCCTCAACAAATTGAATAAAAACTAGAGAGAAAAAAATTATATTTTAGGATAAATTTTCAGTGAAATAATATGGCTAGAGAAAGAATTTGCGAAATAAATTTTGGTGCTTTCTTTGAAAATTATAAGTATCATCACGTATTTTTCGGAAATATATAAAGATTTTGTTTAATTTGAATGGCTGAAATAATTTTACCTAAGCACCATCTGAATGAAGTGGTTTCGAATGGCCAAATTCAACTCAATTTTCCAGACCCGGAAAAAAGTGTTTGGAGCTCTACATGAAAGAGTCGCAATACCATAAATAAATGAATGATGTACAATATGTTTCATCTGAATTGTAGTGTTGACTAAATCCAGTTACTCTTTGAACATGTAGAAATCCCACATTTATCTTCGTCCAACCAATAACGATTTCTGTAATAAAAAAAAATCCTGTAAAAGATTTTTAATTTTTATACCCCATTATCTATTTTTTTCTTTACTTCTCATCTACTTATTATTTTTAGTGCTTTCTTTCATTCAGAAAATTAGCGTGCTTCAACAGTACGATGCATGTTAAAATACTAAGAGCAGCAACAGTAAAATAAAACAATGTATTGAAGTGATGAAATAAATGTACTTTTATTCATTACTTTAAGTGATTTTTAATTAAGTGATGAAATAAATATACCTTACTAATACTTTATAATAATTAATTAAAACGCACTTAAAAGGATGAAAAATTTATCGCGAATATAAAAGGCATTAACCCATTTCTAAACGGCAATATCTCACTCTTATAATGTATTGATATTAATGGAACGTTCATTCCAATGTTTTATATATTTTTATGAAAAGGAAGGAAAAGAATAATATAATATTTATTTTTCCAAAAAAAATTTCAAGAAAATATATAAGAAGAAAACTGAAAACGGATTGCGTCATTGAAAGAAGATTCAGAAATGTGCATCATCTTATTTCAGTTCATGAAAAAAAATGAATTTATATTTGTTTTTTAAGGGTTTATATACCCGTGTAGTGTAATCTTTGTGTTTCTTAAAATAGTTTTTAAAATTCGGTTATGAAAGAAATTCCTATCCCACTCATTTCTTCAATTTCTTCCTTCTTCCCGTTAGCAAATAGTTTGCTGCAAATTAAATATCTTAAAGGAGAAAGTTTGATACAGATACAATGAATTTTTTTCTTTCTCATCGGATAATATAAAAATAACCTTTGTCATCCGGAATCAAATAAAATGCTATGATAGAAAAAAATAAAACTGAAAATGAAGGAAAAAAAACTGAAGAGCAGATAAATTTCTTTCAAGTTACTATTTACATGAACGAAAACACACTAGATACAATGTATTGAGCATCAGATTCGCTAATAAAATTTTAAGAAAACTATTTATGAGAAAGAGATTTAATAAAATACAGCGACTGTGCCAGAATAAGTGTCCGTTATGCTGATGCATCTGAGGAACTCTAACTGGCAATCCACCACCGATGTAGGCGTGTACTCATTTCCTAAACTAACAGTAAAACAGGCTTCAAGACATTTAAGGTTGAGAAGAGGAATTCAAAATGTTGAAAAATATAAAAATAAGGATTTAAATTATATATTTATATAACAACTCATCGCTATTGCTCTATGAATTATTTCATATCTCCTGAAGTTTTGGAATACAGGTGCATCATTCTCATTAATTGTTAAGCACGGCCTTCCTGAAATCTTCTTTGGAAACCTTTAAAATAAAATGTCCATGAAAAGTCATATATAAATAATTGTTGAAAATTGACGATCTGTAAAGCATTTTAAGTGACGGAAAGCAATTGTCAGGATTTAGATGTCTTCTTCTTCTTTCTAATCCTTCTGATCTGAATCACATCAGATCCATGAGATCGTTCGCCTTCATCACCTCCAACACGAAATTCGGTCGCTTAAGCAGGTCATCATACACCTAGGTAACACAGTAAAGTAGATGCTGCGGAATGGCCTCAATCAAGTTGGACTTTATGCAGATATTGAACTTCTTATCACCACCAGAGAATCTGAGGGTTTTTAAGTGCCCGGATGATAAGCGAGTTATAGCTGTTTGGCTTTTCCTATCCTCCTTAGAACGTATAGCAGCACCCGGGAGTTCACTACGATACCATGAATGAGCTGGCGGATGCCTCCACGAAATGTTAACAAGGGCCTTTCTCCTTGAGTGTAACTCAAGGTAGGTCAACGGTTCTACATAGGCCTGAGGCATGTTAGTACCTTCTTTAGCAAGACTATCAGCAATATCATTATATTTTAAATTTATATGTGGTGGTATCCATTGTAAATGAAGAACACAAGAATTGCGCAGGGTCTGAGTTTTTTAAAGATATCCATTCCCCTCCAGTCACTGAGATCTCTCCAATTATCAGGATATTGGACAACACTTCGGTTGTCCGAGAGAATCCATATCTCACCG
>BGPR01029907.1:0-18994 GCA_013235015.1 Araneus ventricosus
GTAAATCATTTTTATTAATTTAATTTCTCTTGTAATGGATTCTCTTCGTAGATTGTAAATCAATTTATTTATTTAATTTCTGTTGTAATGGATTCTCTTCATAGACTGTAAATAGTTTTTATTAATTTAATTTCTGATGTAATGGATTCTCTTCATAGACTTTAAATTATTTTTATTAATTTAATTTCTGTTGTGTAATGGATTCTCTTCATAGACTGTAAATCATTTTTATTAATACAATTTATGTTGCAATGAATTCTCAGGATTTTGAAGACGTTGCCATGTATTCAGTATTTCATAAAATTTCTATACATAAAAAAGTATTTCAAAAATATCCTTTTGAATTTTAAAATCTGTGTGAAATGAAACTCTGCAGACCGGAAGCAAAGAGCGCTAAATTCATTTTTTCCAATACTGGAATAACGTTATTAGTTTTCTGTACTTTTGCACACTCTACAGAGGCATAGGGCATTTCCTATTTATTTAAGTAACATAGATATTCACTTCATACAAGGCATCATGTCACATTTCACTTAGAAGCAAAGAGCCTTTAAACTTCTCACCTCTAAAATTTCACTTTTTTGCGTTGGTGCCTTCTACTTTAGCATACAAAATAGAGGAAGGGCATATAACTAAGCTATCGGATTTAACGTTAGGTTACAGATAATTAATAATTTTGTATAAGTTTTTAGTTTCAAAGAATTTAAGAAAGTGCATCCTTATACATTATGGTCATTGTCTATCATAACTGTCATTGTAAGATGAACAGTGACCTTAAAATGCCCAACAGAAACGAAATCCATGTTTAGAACAATTCCACTTCCACCAAACCCTTATGAAAATATGCTCCAAATCCAAACTCCATTTAGAATCTGTCACCACTTCATATTTTTCGATACTTTCACAGATAACCAATAGCGTGTTAACAAGACAAAAATCCTGGTGGATTGGCGCGAAAAATCGATTCTTGTATTAACTGAAAGCGAAATAGAAAAAGGACTTTCCTTACGAAAAGATCTTTGCTCCAAATGGTTCCCACTGAACAAGTCAGAAATTGTCATTTTAATTGGATAATCAGCGTTAAGTAATAAATTACTCTTCGATCTGCTTCATTCACATTCAGCGGGAAGCTTGTTAGTGCATTCTTCTCTTGACAGTGCAGCGGTATACAAAGAAAAGAATAACGCGTTGTTCCATCGTTTGAGTATACAGCCTGGAGGCGGGTAGAATTAAATTGGAAGAAAGGCAACGTGTTACCGGAGTCGAACTTGAAAACTGAATGCCAAGCTTTTCTGTCTCTCTATTTGGGGGAATCCAAGTGCAATTATAATAATTTTTTATATTCTTTTCGTGGATTAGTAGAGTAACTATATCATGCCGTAGATCATCTAATTCGACGATGGCTCATTGTTTCAGGACAATGTAAGTTGCTATATTTCGAACAAACTGCTGGGAACTACGTCCAGCGGATTGTAAGCGTTACTGGAGAAGGAGAGATTTCATTTCAGTATTCTATAGGAGTTTATTTATTTATTCAAAGAGTTCTCACTACAGAGATGACTCCATTTACAGAGTGCATGATCAGAAACATACAAAGAATACAAGCCACAAAGTGAATTAAAACACAAAGAAAAAAGTAACTGCAGAGAATACAACAGTTCAAAGCTCAAAACCACATTAATTATAAAAATGCAAACACATAAATGTTTTAAAACGAAAACACGCAATTAAAAAAGCACTAAAAACACACTGAGGTTCTAAAAGTCCACGTTGTATACCGTCACATTAAAATTATAAAAAATCACACATTTTAAAAAAATTTAGAACTTTAAATCAAAAAACTATTAAGAAAGCAAGGGTCAAAAAGGCAAACACTCACAAGCACAAGATGAACACAAAAATAAGAAAATGCTTAAAAATCTTAATATGTATAGTCAAACGTAAAAAAGAAAAAGAAATCTGGTCATGTATTTAAAAGTTGAAAACAATTCGATTTCAAAACAGTAGGAGATATATGATTAAATAGAGACATAGATTAAATTTTTTAAGAATAATTGTCATTAAATCTCATATTTTTAAAGAGTCATTCTGTCTAACACTTTTTTAACAATTGAATGTAAGGGCCAAACTCATTAACTTCAAAAAATTCAGTTAAATTTCATTTTATTTATACTTCAAAAATGCGCTTTAAATACTAATTGGTATTCTGCGTACCGTTTTAACTTTGTATTTCTCAATTCTTTTCATGAATCCTTGTATTAGTTAATGCTTTCGGCATACCAAAAATGAAATTAATTACAAAACTAAATTAAAATTTGCTGATATAATAAATTAAAAAGGATTGCCATGATTGAATAAATGCTATTAATATCGATGAGTGAATCAGCTAGTCATCGAAGGCGGCTAGTAAGAAATAAAACAGAGAAAGCTTTTCTTTCAGTTAAAATGCCTTGTATGAAAGCATTAATATAATACAGTCGACGCTCGTTATAACGACCACACATTATAAAGACCATTTCATTATAATGACCAGTCATAAAATCCCCAACTGTGTTTCCCTATGCACTATGTTATTTTACTTTCGGTATAACGACCGTACAGTGTCGTCTAATCCGAATACAACGTCCGAATTCAGCGAACACTCTTCCCGGTATTTTTCCAAAGAGAACATGTTTCCAAACGTAAATGAAAATTGATTATTGTATTGCCAAGCTTCGTAGATGTAGAGTCTTCAGTGTTACAGTTCAACTTTGACGGGGGGGGGGGAATTACCACGCACCACAGCGCGGAAATTAGAATAGCCTAGAATAAAAAAAATGTTTCACCTGCTATTGAGATTTTAAAATGTATTTTCGAAAGGCAGAACATTATTTATCATCTTTAACTGAAATGGAAAATTATGTTTTGCAAAAAACACATATGCAGAAAAGACAAACAACCATTTCTGATTTTTCTTTAGAAAATAAATGTTTTGTAAGTATATAACACCCTTTATTTTCTACTTTAAAATCTGATTTAGAAATATATTTTTAATTGATGAAATTTTATTTTTAATAGCAATGATAAAAAATAAGTTGAGTATTTAGTTGGAATCTCTATAAAATCGCCTATTTATATGGAACTGCTGGGCGTGCATGTGTACAGTTTTTAATTAAATCCACTATAGCGACCACTCGTTAGAAAGACCTTTTGCTGTGGGATGTAGAGGGTCGTTATAACGAGCGTCGACTGTATTAATAAATGAAATTAGGTTTTCATTAAATTATACATAACACCACAACATACCCCCGAACTCGGCGCCTAAACGGCACCCTGTCGGTTGGATGAGTATGTGTGAAACTTTATTGAAAAGCAAAAAAAAATTACAACATTAGGATATAAATACACTTGAAATGGAACATAATTATACATGAAGAAAGAAGAATAAAATAAAAACACATTAAGGATTACAACCTGAGTATTATAATAGAAATTTACAAGGGAGTTATCAAATTTGAGTGCAGTGAAAGGGTTGAATGTTTCATTTAGTTACATTTTTTCATGCAGTTGCAGCTCCATGATTCGGGGCTGATAGTGGTGTTCGATGCGACGAAAAAGAAGAATTGAAAAACGTATTACACTGGTTACATTAATGAAAATTGTCGCAACCATCCTAAAAATCGTGGGACTGTTTTTTTTTTGTTCTGTCTTGTTATTTATACTGAGGGATCGCTGAAATTGTTACTCAAGGGTTGGCAGTGATTACATTATAAAGCCAAGAAAAAGTCCTACTCACTGTAAACTTACATTACTAAATGAACAGTTATCTTAAAGATATTCAAAAACAGCTAAAGCGTAACGCCGAAAATGAAAGATATTTAAAACAACACTTCTCCCAATAACCTATAGAAATACGTTCCAGGTTGTAATTCCATTCAGAAGCTATCACCGCTTCATATTTTTCGATACTTTCATGGATAACCAATAGTGTGTTAACAAGACAAAACTCTTGGAGATATGGCGCTTCAAAATTGATTCTTTTATTAGCTGAAAGCGAAATATAAAAAGCAATTTCCTGACGAAGAGACCTTCTCGCCAAATGGCTCTTACTGAACAAGTCAGAAATTGTCATTTTAATTGGATAATCAGCGTTAAGCAATGAATTAGTCCCTTCGATCTGTTTCATTCACATTCAGCGGGAGGCTTGTTAGTGCAGACTCCTCTTGACAACGTCCCGGAGAACGCCGGAATGAATAATGTGTTGTCCCATCATTTGAGAACGCAGCCTGAAGCGGGAGGAATTAAATTGGAAGGAAGGCAACATGTTACCGCAGCCAAACTTCAAAATTGCATACAAAGCTGCTTAATGTCTTTGTTTGGATGGATTCAAGTAATTATTGTAAATAATATATTTATTTTCTTTCATTCACCTTGTGGAGTAATTAAGCATAGTTCTATTCACCTGCATAGAATATTGAATTGCATTGTGGTGATTGCCTTCTTGCGAAGTTAGTTACTATAAAATTATCGTTAATATTGACTTAGGTGGACTATCTGCGTTATTGGAAAACCCTGATTTTACGCCGATATTGTAATGTGAAATCTGAACGTTACGGTCTTCCACCTAAATCGTATATGTAAAGGGGGTGACATTTAAAAAATATATTCATCGTTAATATTGAATATTGGCAAAAGAATTATTTTAATTTGAAAAACCTGTAGGGGAACAGCTTGTAGTATGGATCACTTAAGTAAAATTTAATATAAAATTTATATTTTGAGTTGGAATGAGCTATAACTGTTCAAAATCTTTCTTTGAACACTTTTCTTTTTTTGATTATATTAAACAAATTTATCTAAGCTATGCAAGTTACATATGACAACTAAGTTTGAACTCGATAATTCACAAAATTTAAATCTGTTGAGTAATATGTGCCACATTGCTTCAAATAAAAGAGAATATTTTTTTGCCTACAATTGGATATATTTTGTTTCTGTAGCCAAATTACAATAATAGAAAGAAATTTTCTTACATTTTCATCGTTATCTTATTAATGGGGACACATTGTCTTTTATTTGAAGTATTATTGAAAAGGTTTTCATAATATTGAGACTTAACAATCATATAAAGTCATCTTGAAGAGAAAAAAATCCATTTTGATCTGCTTGTTTAGTTGAAATTTAATTTTTTAAAAATAAAAACTCAATTTCTTAAAAACCCTACAACTTTTTGAAATATGAATATTTTTACTGCAAATTTTGTTTGTAGATTCACTGAAATATATTATACAAAACTGTGCATGGATTTTAAGTTGCATCTAATATTCGCTTAAATATAGATATTTTATTGAATTATATGGTGAAAAAGGAGGTAATTTAGAAGTATCTCATTTTATATCTTGCATATAAAAATACTAAGAAACTGAATGCTTATTGCATGCACAGTTTTATCATTTACATATTGATAAACGTTTACAAAAAATTTGAAAACTCAATCTTAGAAACGAAAAAAACTTTAGCATTTTGAAAACATGAAAGCGCAGAAAAGACCGACATGGAGTAAAGGACATTTAAAGTTGTCATTTGCGCATGTTTTTCCTTAGTCATCGTAAATAAAAATCTAAATAACTTCTGAAATGTTAAAGATACGAATTTGAAATCCTGATACAATAAGTAGAACAATAAGAACAGAAAAATAAGCTAATAAAATGGAAATTGTTATTTTGGCCATGTTTTGGGTAATGTGTACCCTTAATTATTTAATATTAGTTAGAGTTATTAGTTATTTGATTAATTTTCTTCTTTGCAGTGTACTTATAAGCGCACCGTAATGGTCAGATGCAGCCCTTTCAGAAAATTTATTTTCCAAAATACTTGCTATTGAAATTAGTTCAGTTATATTAACATCCCGTTCTGAAGCAATCCGAGGGCTATTTTGGGACGCACCTTGTAATTCTGAGTCGTGGTCAGATAACGATGACGACGCCTGTGCTGGCACTGCCCTCCGCTCTCCATGCTTCCGCGCTACACCAGCGGGAGGGTTTTGATCGTTGCGTATATTTTAGCGTGCAATAGGTACTATATACGGCGGAGTTCTGGTGCAATCGGGTTTCGGACTGTGGCCCTCCGACCCCAAAGCCGTTACCTTTCCAATAGGCCACCACGCCCCCTCTAGCAATTGCAAGTTTCATGGGATCCGTAGATCATTCTTCTCGACCTCGCCTTCAGTCTTCTTCTCGAACTTAGACATTTTTTCTTAAAAAAGTATGTTTAACCCTCTGACTCCTAAGCCGGCCGCAGCCGACCATGCGACTTCTATACTAGTGGGGGCGGATTTCGGCCGGTTGCTGTTCCGAAAGAAGGGAGAAGGCAGTTGGGTGAGTGGTCATTAAAGGGACCCTTAGGGGAGAGATAAGAGATGAAAGGCCAACCATTCATATCTCCCACCACCCGTAGTGAGCAGAAAAGGGGGAACGGGGCGGACGAATCCATTCCACAGATCAATTAGTAAGCAAACCTGCATATAAAACTTTACTCAGATTTTGAGAACTCTTAGTAGTCAGAGGGTTAACTCACATGGCCCTTACTACCTGACCGACATTGGAAACAAAAATATGGTGACGGCTAAAGTCAGTTAAAGGCAGCAAGATGAAACTTTCACGCTATAATCTAAATAAATAAGCTGAATATTAACGCTAGTTTCATAATTTTATTGCTCCCCGTGAAAGTGCAAGTAGTCGTCAAAAATTATACGAAACAGCCACTTACAGGGTCGCAAACAAAGACAATTTCTTGAAGAACCAAACAGAGCACTTATGTCAACCAGTATCTGCACGACAGGCTGATATAGGTAAAATGGTTGCTATCTACTGGCAGGCTCTAGAAACACTAGGTTGTCCATACTACTTGAGCATGAACCCCTATACAAATACATTAAATTCATACACCATTTGAAAAGCTTTTCGTATATAAACCCAGATTACATTTACAGAATAATGCTTCTTAACTCCTTAATCCCGAGGCGACTTTTTCGTTCTAACCCCTTAAAAACCGGTCCTTTCTGGGAGAATACGACATGAATTGGACTCTCTCAACCTGGGTGGTCATTTATCCAACCACCTGTTATAACCTTCCCTTAATCCTTTCTGGCGCAAAGTGTTAAAATTCTTGAAATATAATGGAAAAACATCATGAATGGGCTTAGTTTATTGTCTAGACATAGAATCTACAATTTTTTTTTTATTTGCCTCATTCTGAGGGGGGAGTCGTCCCCCTTTGGGTATACCCCTCTTATGAAGACATTTCTGGGGAAAACCATCTTAACATGTTCAACGCAAATAAAACTGGACAACAACCATTTTGTTGCCCGTATGATTTTAGCTAATTCTTATGTACTTTCACGCTCTGAATTCGAAAAACCAATCAGAATTTGCCTATCACCCTCCAATTTTTTGCAACATGAACTCGCACGAAAACCTCTGTCCACTCCTTTCTTTAATTTGAATCAATGTCGTAGCCAGGATATTTTTTGTTGCCTTTGAGATTTTAACTGATAATGGTGTTTTTATGGTCACTGAACCCGAATATAATCTCGGAAAACCTCTATAACATATTGTTTTTCAGCAACACTACTCGTAATTCCTTACATGTACATAGAAAATGTCGTTGAAATATGTCGGATGTTGTGTCAAAAGTACTTTCCAAAAAAATTAATTGCCGGCCAAGAAGATAATGTTTGGGTTTGAAATGCGCTTACAAATATAATTTTCATAAAGAAAAGGCTGTATGTCGAAAATTACAACAGGTGTTTTTGGATCGAGAATCCTGCAACGCAAATGCGATTCAATGCATGAGCCACTTTGTAAGGACAGATGTTTGTATTTGGCAGCATGTGGAAGCTTTTGCCAAGATGGTGATGTGAAAATTTGTAATGATGTTGACTCGCTGTTTAAGGCTCTAGGACTATAACATGACCCTCAAGAATGGCGTTTGTTTAGACTCTTCAAAGGTCAGTTTAGAAGCAGATCTGTTACACAATGGTAACAGGCACCCTTCGATTCCTTGTAGGATATGCTGTTCGTATGAAAGAAACATACGAAACCTTGAAGTATATGTTGTTCCCTGTTGAGTACAGCAAGCATTCTTGGCATATCTGCTCCGACTTGAAAGTGATTTACGTCTTAGTTGGATTGTAAGCAGGCTACGCCAAGTTTTGTTGCCTTCTGTGTCAGTGAGATAGCAGGGAGAGAAAAAGTACTACATCAAGGTGGTGTGGCCCAAGCGACAGTTCCTCACACCGGGTGAGAAGTATGTGGAGAACGAACCACTAGTTGTCTCAGAAAAAATTCTCTGGCCTCCATTGCACGTCAAATTAGGTTTGATGAAGAATTTTGTTAAAGCGATGGACTGTGGAGGAAGTGGATTTCAGTACTTACGTCTGAAGTTTCCAAAAATGAGTGAAGCAAAAATTAAGGAAGGCATATTTGTTAAGACTCAAATTAAACAACTAATGAAGGATCCGGTGTTTGATAGTAAACTGACTAAGAAGGAAGCCGCAGCATGGACATCGTTTAAGGAGTTAGCAAAAAACTTCCTCGGAAATCACAAAGCGGAAAAGTACAGGCAAATCGTCAATAATTTGCTTAAAGGCCTACAAAACCATGTGGTGCTAGCAAAAAACTTCCTCGGAAATCACAAAGCGGAAAAGTACAGGCAAATCGTCAATAACTTGCTTACAGGCCTACAAAACCATGTGGTGCAACATGTCGTTGAAAATCCATTTCTTGCACTCCTACTGAGAATTCTTCCCTGAAAACCTTGGATCAGTATGCGACGATCATGGTGAACGGTTCCATCAGGATATCTCGAATATGGAAGCTCGTTACCAAGGCAAAAGGAATCCCAAAATGTTAGCCGACTATTGTTGAACATTGAAAATGAATATTTCTCAAGCCAAGCACAGCCAACAAGCCAAGCACACAAGAAGGTGAAGGTTTTTCACATTTTAATATGCTTGTGTAAATATTGGAAGTTGAATATGATTTCCTAAGGTATATAATAAGAGTTATTATGTTGCTCAAAAACTATCGGTGATTGAAAATAACGGTTAAGAGATTTGAAATCAGGGCACAAAAATACATAGGTATAACCCTTTCTTACTCAAGCAACATGAAAAAAATTTTTTTTGTTGTCCAGTGTAATGTGGAAGTTTACAGAAGTTCATAAATTAATACTTCAAGAACATTAGAGGAAAATGGTCGAGTGAATTTACTAAAATTGTAAACGTCAAGAGCTCAAAAAAATTCCCATCTCTGAGTCAAGTAGTTTGGGCATTATAAATATATATTTATTCCAAAATGAAAGCGATATCTCATTGTGCTGCCATCTAAATTCGAAAAGGAGAACTATTAGCTACCTTTTCCTGCAATTTGCAGGGTTTCAAAGTGGAACGTGATTTTTTTTAGAAAATTTCAAAATTGATGTCCTCTTTTGTGACCACTGCATCAGAAAGGGTATAGGCGCACGGAAAGGGGCTGCGTTGGTAAGGATAATTGGACCCCCTACCGCTCTTATCTCCGTAGCTATCTCAGAACCTCGCCTCCCCTCAAAAGAAGCCAAACGCTCAAACCGCCCGTTATCGTTGTTAACGCCTTCTTCTCTGTTAAGGGAAATTTTTAGACCGCCCGAGACCGCCTCGCTTGGTGGGAGAGAGTTAAACTGTGGATCGCTATCAAAAGATAAAACAGAATTTTCTTTCACGTCACTCATGTTTTCAGCATTTATAAGTAAAGTAGTTGAGAAAAAATTTCTTAACTTTAAACATTTCTTTAAAAAATTAGCTTTAAATGTTTCATAACTATCCAAACATTTAACAACTTATTTTATTATATATTGATCATGGTTGGAGCCACGATGAAATTTTGCTGACAAATTTGGAGTCACAAAAACTATTTTGTCGAAAATATCGGTCCACTGGAATACAATAAAAAATAAAGCCAATGGAATAATCATGTAATAAGCCAATGTTTGATAAATATAGTTAAATTTTTTAACATATGTACCAATATACGATATACAGGGTGCCCACTGAAGTCCCTTACCACAATTTTAACTTCCGAATGGCTGCAGCTATCTTCATAAGAGTGGTGTCTAGTATAGTAAAGTGACTATGTGCTACTGGATGAAACTACTTACAGCGTCATCTGGTGGAGAACGGTGGGGTTAGTGTTATTATTTCTAAAATGGTACGATATAGAGGAAAAAGTGAATTACAAAGTTGTAGAGCATCATCGATTTAGTACAAAAAGACACCTTGTGGACGTAAATGCTTAGAACAGAACGCTGAACAACAACGCATTACGGATGCTTGTGCCAAAGTGACATCCGCTATGCTAGACCGTATGCAACGTGAAGTTCAAGCAAGGGTTCAGATATGCATTGTAGCTGAAGGAAAGAAGTTTGAGCGTCGAAAATTAAGGTATCTTGTGATAACTAGTTTTTTTCATTCTAAAAATGTTTTGTCACAAGTCAGTGCAGGTAATCGCGAACAAACAAGTACGTGTTTAAAGCGTTCTGTTCTATGCATTTAATTCCACAAGGTAACTTTTTGTACTAAAATGATGATGCTCTACAACTTTGTAATTCACTTTTTTCCTCTGGCTCGTACTGTTTTAGAGATAATAACACTAACCCCACCGTTCTCCACCAGATGGCGCTGTAAGTAGTTTCATCCAGTAGCGCATAGTCACTTTACCATACCTAGACACCACTCTTATGAAGATAGCTGCAGCAATTCGGAAGTTAAAAGGGTGGTAAGGGACTTTAGTCGGCACCCTGTATATCGTATATTGGTACATATGCTAAACGATTTAACTATATTTATGAAACATTGGCTTATTACATGATTATTCCATTGGCTTTATTTTTTTATTGTATTCCAGTGACCGATATTTTCGACAAAATAGTTTTTGCGACCCCAAATTTGTCAGCAAAATTTAATAGCAGCTCCAACCATGATCAATATATAATAAAATATAAAATGTAAAATGTAATGTAATTCAGTTTTTTCCTCTATCTCGTACTGTTTTAGAGATAATTGTGCTAACTCCACAGTTTTCCACCAGGTGGGGCTGTAAGAGGTTTCATCCAGCAGCGCATAGTCACGCTACCATGCCTAGACACCACTCTTTCGATAACTGGAGCAATTCGGTAGTTAAAAGGGTGGTAAGGGACTTTAGTGGGAACACTGTACACAAAGGGGGGGGGCGACCCAATAATTCCTCACAGGGTGCCAAATACTCTGGAGCCGACTCTGCAGAAGACAACATTACTTCATTTTTCACCTTAGACATTTTTACGATAATTCACGAATGACACACCCGAGATTCACATGAAAGCTTATCTATCGGAACAAAACGGCATTGAATAGATAGGAGATGTTTCTATTCCAGTTTAATCTTGTAATTAATTTTCACGAAAGAAATCTCCGGTCTCAGGAAGCGCGTAAACGCAAAACACAATTCCGCAAAATGCATTACTCGGAAAATTTTTCTTCCACCTCGCAGCAGATCGAAATTCCGGTTCAAAACATCCCCATTCCAGAAGGATTTAATCCAGAAACAGTTTCTCTGCTAATTAATCATTCGCAGCTTCCTCAGACGAAATGGCGCTCAGATGTATAAACTCAGACACAGGAAGAAAAAAATTCCATTGTAAATATGAAATCAGTTTCTTTTTTATTCCACTTTTCATGGAATATTATTTTAGATAGTTCTTTAATCGCAGTTTACTGCTCATTCCAGAGATAGTTGATTGAGATTTTGTTCGGTTTTGGTTTAGTTACTTGCTATTTTTTAAATACAGTATACTCTCTATTATCCGTGCGTGAATTATCCAGTTTGCGGATTATCCGTGCTCATGCCGAACTCAAAAAAAAATTTAAAGAGAAATATTTTCACGCTTATCATGCATGTAAAATCGATGTTGATGTTCGATCGAGAGATTCATTCCGTGAAACTAGTGAGCCGTGACGGCGGAGGCTAAATAATAGAATTTTGTTTCTTCCTCCACTTGCAATCTCTACCGGTTCAACCCTTAATTTTCCGAGAAATAAATCATCTTCTAGCTCATTCCCGTGCGAACACACTTCTTCCTGACACGTCATTCTTTTGCTTCTTCGTCTTCTGTCACTTTCGCACGCGTTCCTTTAGTTTTTGCGTCTTGTTTATCGTCAGTTATTAACGTGAATTTTTTTACTGGTAAAAATGAGTGGCGTGGAACGAAAACGAAACGTTTTAAATGTTAAGAAAAAATTAGAAATCCTTCAAAAACTTGATAATGGAGAATCAGCTAGCACTGATGCAGAAGATGTACTAAATGAGGGAAATACAATTCCTCATTCTGCTGCTCTACAATCTGTGGAAGCTTTATTAGATTATATGGGACAACGAGGATTTGATTACGGTGACATTACTGCGGTTCGTAAAAGATGTGTCGATATACGACAAGAGATGAACAAACAGCAGAAGCAAAGATGCATAACAGATTTTTTAAAGCAATTAATGTTAAAAGGAAAATTCCTAGTTTGATGTTATACCGCATGCAAATGTAAGTAATTTTTGTACTGATATTGATTTTCTCTTTAATAAAAAGGAGTTTTCGGATTATCCGTGTGTTTCAATTGTCCGTGTGACCCCTCACGGTGATTAACCCGGATAATCGGGAGTGCACTGTACCTAGCTTTATGAAGAAAACTCTTTGTTTGAAACAAAAACGATACTGACTTATTCTAATTTGTTTCTTTGAATGTTTACTCCTTTTTCCTTAACATTTTTAACAATATCATTACTGAAATGTTAAGATTTTAAATTTTTAAAATTTTTAAAAACAGTAGAGTCCCACTTATCCGGACACTCGGTTAATACAGATGAATATTTAAAAAAGAGCAGTATATAGGATGTCTATACTTATATTGGTCCAATAGCTAATTTCTAAACCATCAGAGATAGACATATTGTTACAATCATGGAAAGTCGCTTCCCAGCAATGCAAGTCTTATGGTTGGGAAGAGAGTTTTACAAGGTTAAGCATGGAGTGACCTCAGCGACTCTTATGGCACGCATGACCTTGGCGACAAACTTGGCGACCATTTTGGTGATTTGGCGATAAATTTGGCGACCTTGGCGACAAATAGATGATTCCTGAAAATGCAACCCTTTTCTCGATATTTCTACTAGGAAAAAGAATACGCGAGAAAACACCATGTGACGTCACGGCCTGTCGGAGAGAATACCACTAGTCGGCACCTAGTTCAGCAGAGCGTCTTTTATCGACTGGGATCGCCTTGGAGTACGATTGCCTTTGGAGTTCTACCCGCAGTGCGAGCTGGTGAGTTGAGCGCTATTGAAGGTGCAGTTATGGTCTACTAGTTATTAGTTATTTGCTGACTGTTTGTGTTGTTAGATAACAAAGTGTTGAACTGTTATTACCTGCGGATTGTTGTCTGTTTACATTGGTAATCTGTGCAAGAACTATTGTTTCCTGTACCTGTGCTACGTGTTTTCCTGCATATTTGTAAATAAATCTTCATTCTCCATTATCAAGCGTGTTGGACTGTTTACACCATACACCCACAGTAAGACTTTGTGCAACAATATAGTTCCAATTGAAAAAATGCTTTAAATGAGGGGAAGAATTATATTTTATGTCTTCTGAGTCTATAAATGCATTTCTGAAAAAGCTACGAATTCTAAGTTTTATACGGTCCCCCGGTCCTATCAGTCATATTCAGTAAAACATTTTTCACATACTAACATTTTAAACAAAAAAGTCCCACTCTTCTGAGACTAAAACTGAGCAAGTTATTGAGCTTTGAACATCGCTGACTTGGACCACTTTACACCATTTCAATAGCCACCCCGAAGACTATTCACCAATCAGTGCGTAACATTTACTCGTCGATGCCGCTGATTGGTTTAAAATTATGAAATTCAAAGCTCCATAACTTGGTTAGTTTTAGTCGCAGAAGAGTGGGACTTTTTTCGTTTAAAATGTTAGTGTGTGAAAAATGTTTTACCTAATATGACTGATAGGACGGGGGGACCGTATAAAAAATTAGAATTCGTAACTTTTTCAGAAATGCATTTATAGACTCAAAAAACATAAAATATAATTATTCCCTTCATTTAAAGCATTTTTTCAATTATGACTATATGTCTATCTCTAACTGTTTAGAAATTAGCTATTGGACCAATATAAGTGTGGACATCCTGTATACTGCTTTTAGTGAGAGGTCAGTGCAAAAATAATAATGCACGCATCATGTTTCCCAGGAACTGACTCACTCCCTACAGATGTTTTCAGAAAATCTCTTTCGTTTTCTTTTGTTTACATATTTGTGAAAATAACAACGAATTTTATAATTTTACCGACCAAAAACTTGTAATATGTGCATTTTAAGGCATATTTCGTTTAAACCGGACAAATTCGGTGATTCGATCAAGGTTCGACCCCATCTAGTCCGTATTAACGGGATTCTATTCGATAAGATAATTTTGTGCACATTATCTCAAATCAGTTTCGGTATATTTTCAAAATTTCGCGATACAGTTAAATATATGTGTTTATTTTGGATTAAATACTGAAAATTAAAAAAAAACATATTAAGTGCTTAGAATTTATAAAAATCACGAAGTTTAATTATCATTAACTCGATGAAGATCTTAACTTTGCAAAGCAGGATCATTAATCTTCCTTTAAATTATCTAGGGACACATTAACTAACATAGGATTAATCTCAAATTTCCAGGGATAGGCGTATAATAAGTTTCCTCTTTTTCCGGAAATTTAGTTATAATGAATTAAAAAGGATTAATACACTATTCGTCTTATACGAAAATAAACTCACGCAAACAGAAAACATATATTCGTTCAGATATTGTGTAAAGATGAGAAGAAAACGTTGAAATTATCTTTTATTCCTCAAAATGAATATTTATTACTTTCTCGTATACGAAGTAAACAAAGAGAAAGTATTGTAATAGTCAAAAAATTCGAACTCGAGATATTGACGAATCTCCACGTTTTAGACCTCCCTGAGTCCGAAAAACACAATTTTGGAATTATGTCTGTTTGTCTGTGAACACGATAACTCGAAAACTATTGGAGATACAGGGATGAAATTTGATATATGATCTTTTCACGTCATTTGTAGGATTTTTTAAAATTTTGTACAAAATCCGTCCACGGGAAGTCTGTCTGTTTGTCTGTCCGCGTTCATGTGAACACTATAAATCAATAACTTAAATATTTAGATGGATAAAATTAAGTAAACAATTTTTTAATCAGAAATGTAGGTCCATATGAAATTTTGGGCCAAATCCGTCAAAGGGTTGACCGTCTGTCGGTATAATTTACTTACAAAATTACTTACAAATTTACTTATTAAATTACATACTTTTCAACGCCATAACTTCTTAACAAAATTACTTAGATGAATGAAATTTAGTAGGTAGTCTTGAAACCCCAATTGTAGCTTTGTCTCCAATTTTCGTTTAAATTGGTTAAACAAAAGGCGTTTAAATTGCATATTCGATTTTTTTTCCTCATTCTACGACGCAAAAAAAGGCGCGAAAGCTGCACGTTTTCCAACACTCGGTGTTTCCCCCCCTATTCGTGTTATTTGTACGCGAGAGAGTTTTGGGGAGGCCACTCCCGCCGGTCTTTGCATTTGTTTATTTTCAAATTATCCTGTTCTATCCGGACGACGTAGAAATCGCAATTTAAATATTCTGTAGAATTTA
The DNA here is from genome assembly GCA_013235015.1 of Araneus ventricosus. Classification (NCBI taxonomy): domain Eukaryota; kingdom Metazoa; phylum Arthropoda; class Arachnida; order Araneae; family Araneidae; genus Araneus; species Araneus ventricosus. The sequence continues at coordinate 15,780 of BGPR01029907.1, forward strand.
GTTTTGTTTAATTTTATTTTTAAGCGTGTCTTAATATATTTCTTTGCCTCGCGTAACTTTGCTTGCGGTGTAATGAATTTCCGAAATTTTTAAATATTGTTTTGGATTAACGTACTCGGTACTGTTTTCCTACAGTTTTAAATATCATTGTCGAGAGGAAAAGGAGCGGGCAAAATCATTAATATATATTTTTCTGTTTTAATTTCGTTTCCATAACTTTCATTTATGTAATTGTGTATGGGCTTTATTTTTCATTTCGTTGAAGTCATGACACCACGGGCAACGCCGTGCGGGTATTGCTAGTTTTGAAATAAAAAGAAAATTCTTGAAGATGCTGTGGAAAAGAGAGTAAAGTGGATAACAAATGAGGACGATCCAAAAGACCGTAAATGACGGTGCTGACAAAGTTTTCAACTAAAATTAATTTTCATTTTGAAGTTTTTAAAACAAGCTTAAATATAAACAATTATTTTAATATATTTAATTCCATATTTTATATGTTTATAAAATACAATTCTATATCAGTTATTTATTTGTAAGATGAATCAATAAGCGTAATAAACTATTGTTACGAAAGTCTTTCTGTGGGTGTATGGTGTAAACAGTCCAACACGCAGGATAATGGAGGATGAAGGTTTATTCACAAATGTGCAGGAAAACACGTAGCACAGGTAACAGGAAACAAAAGATCTTGCACAGATTAGCAACGTAAATACACAACAATTCACAAGTAATAACAGTTCAGTACACTGAGATTTAGCAACACAAGCAGTCGGCAAATGAATAATAACGATAATAACAGCACTTTCAATAGCGCTCAGCTCACCAGCTTCCTAGCTCGCACTGCAGACGAAGCACCAAAGTCATTCCAGTGGACAGCACGCAATCTCTGATCCAAGTGCGGCCTTTATATATTCTCCCCGAAAGGCCGTGACGTCACATGGAGTTTTCTCGTACATACGAGCGTATTTTCTTTCCTAATAGAGATATCGAGGAAAGGGTCGCATTTTCTGGAATCATCTACTCGTCACCAAGGTCGCAAAATTTGTCTCCAAGTTCGTCGCCAAGGTCAGGGGTCCCAGAATGGCCGCTTCCCGTCACTCCGTGCTTACCCCTGTAAAACTCCCTCCCCATCTATAAAACTAGCGAGGCAGGAAAACGACATTACATCTTTCTAACAATATGTTAGTACACGATCATAAACATTGGATGTGGAAATCTTCAAACTGTCTATAACGACTACTGTTTATATAAATATATTTACTAGATCCCTAAAATATCGTTATAGGCAGGTTTTACTGTAGTTTGATTAAAATGAACTTTCTTGTATTAGTACAGCTTTGAATTAATTATCAGATACTATTATAGATTTTCACATGCAACCAATTCGCTTCGTTCCAAAAGTACTTGTGCTTGTTCGCAAGCGTTGCATATAAACATTCCGTCGTTGAAGGGTTAAATATTTTCTTACATGTTCCTATTTTCACAGAAGTTAATTTATTTCGTTATCTTTATTCTATTTTCTAAAATGTTATGTTCTATAACAAAGATCTCATTCTAATCTAAGCGTTAAAGTACATGCAAACATAACCTATGATCATATGCCGCCTACATGAACGAGAAGAGGAGAAAGGTACAAAATATTTCACTGGCACGAGATTTGCATTAAAAGCTTGGGCAGGAAGTTGCATTTGGAAATTAGATAGAACAAAAACTGTAGACTTTATTTTTTACATACATTTTCTTCGGAATATAAGTAAATCTGTCTTATCCTCTTCCTCCTGCGATGAGGGAATTTGAAACCATCCAAACTTCAACTTTCTATCCTGCGTCTTCATCTCTCCATCCTTTTCTTTGGAGACGGAATTTCCCGTTTAACCAGTTCAACATTCAACTTCGCCTCCTCTTCAGCCCATCATCCCCTAATGAACTCAAAACTGCTTTAGTCGTTCTTTCAGGACTTTCTTCGAAGATCCACCGTGTTTCTTCTTCTTCAAATCGAGTTCCATCATCTAACTCTTCTTCAAAATCGAACGTATTTAAACAATGTGCGGCCCAACTCTCTATTTTTGTGTACATTTTTATGTTATTTTTATTATCGTGTTAATTTGTTTTTCATCCTTTTTCTTCCAGTTTTTGTTTCTGAATGTATTTTTTAGTCTTCGCAAAGTTTTTCCATTGCATTTAGTTCTTATTATTGTCCAATTATTTCATTTATAACAGTGTAATTTTGTGTTTTTTCAAAGTTTTATTTTACTCTGTGTTACCAAAATATTTTTATAATGCATAGCACAATAGCAATCCTTCCTAATTCAATAGCTCCTGTAAACTTGTCGTGTTTTTTAATTAGGCAGCGGTGTAGAGAATTGTCAAGTTTTAAGAGAGGTCATCCCCTCGGGTGTTGTGAATTTTCTTCCACTTCATGACCGCGACACTGCTTAAATAACCTTAAGGTTATAGTTGCAGGAGCATGGAGTAGTGATATGTTATGTCTTTATGCGAACGAAAATTGAAACAATGTATATTATAGGATGCAATTGAACAATTGCATTTAGATTACAAATAATTTATAACACTTCTATATGAATACTTAAAAATAAATTAGGTAAAAGTATTCGCATTTTTTTATCACACACAGCTGCTTAGAAAGTGTTTATTATCCAGGATAAACTAAAATACAAAATGTTACTTTATAAAGAAAATTTTTATTTTCTATTTCCTAAAAGTTCAGAAAATGTAACCATTTTCTTCCAGAGATCAAAATAGAACAATTTTTGTCAATGGCAGTCCAAGAAGTTTAACGGAAAGCTGAATTCCGAAAAACTAAGCTAGTTTTGATAAAACACAAACTTAATTTCTCACTTTAAAAACTCGAACTGAAAGCCCGACGTTGTTTGCTTAGAAGAACTGCGCGGACAAAGAGAGAGAGAGAGAGAGAGGAAAAACTAAGGAAACAGCGTTTAGGAAAAAAAAACGCTTTCCGGGATAACGAAATAAATTGAATGCTTCTAGCTTTACGGAAGCTCCTTGCCAGGATGCCCTAACACAAAACAAATTGTGTTTAAGTTAAACAATTCTTTTATCTCTGGTTTACCAAAATGGAGTTCCAAAAGGCTGGTGGGACGAATTGAATTGTTGGACTTTTAGCTAAAATGTTTGTCTTAGGCCGTAGGAAATGGATTATCCATAGGAGGAGGAAATGTGTAACAAAAAGG
>BGPR01029908.1:0-18994 GCA_013235015.1 Araneus ventricosus
GTGAGCTCAGAAACGAGGAGGGCTGCAAGATAATATTTATCAAAGAATACATTTTTAAAAAGCTACTTTATATTTCAGTAGGCCAATTTTTTAAATTCCAAAGCCAGATATGAAATTTCCTGCTTTTCAAACAAATTAAATAACCAGCATATGACATTTACTACAGAAAGTTAAGTGAATGTTGATGTGACGATTATGTTGATGGGAAAAAAAAAAAAATCAGAGCTCCACATACACACTTCCCTCCTCGACCACTTCACTCGATAACACTTCCACAGATGAATATCTTTTTCAAAAGAAATCTAGCCTTCTATCTAGAGAAAGCAAATAATCAATCAACCAGATGTGTTTCTGTCGACGCAACACTAACCAAAATCCATAAACATCCACTGAGAATGCCACTTTGTGTGGGAATGAGGGGAAAAAAATATTAAAAAGGAAGCATCTCTTTCTCGTTCAGTTGGCTCTATGCCAGTAGAGCTGCTCGGTATTGCAGCCCATAGCCCGTCTAAGTTAAAGCTGGAAAGGGTTGCTTTTTCTCTCCGGAGTTTCTGCGCTGGGAACGAATTTCGGGGGACAGAGTAATTTGCAACTCGGACCAGCGTCTCGCTTCGCTTGGATTCATTCAATGCCTTTTTTACAATTTTGTATTACTTTTTTTGAATTTTCGTAAGTGATGGAACGCTGAGAGTGGAAAAGTAAGCATATAAGATTTTAAATGAAAAATATAAGTTTAAAAAATAATTTCCGGTGGTGCTGCAGCTCTGCAGTCCTAATGGAGGAGCCACCACTGGGTGAGAGGCTACATTAATCAGGTTAGCCCCAAATTTTTAATACTTTTTCTTTCTTTCTTAATGCATTTTTTTAAATATATTTTCTCAGTGGGCATGGTCCATTCCCTTCTTACCTCTATCGCTTTAAATTCTTAGATTCTCCACACTGCATATGTTGTATGGTGGGTGATGCAGATCATTATATCTTCTCCTGCTCCCTCACCAAAAAGTTCCATCTAATTAAACCCGCAGATAAACACAAAAAGCGTGGCTTAACAATCTCTTTACACAGGCTGTCACCAAAATGGAAGGCGCTTTCAGGACCAGCAGGGACATTAAAATTTTATATCAGTATATAAAATTGTATATTTATAAATATACAATTTTGTATCTGTGATTATTTGTAAGATGAATTAATAAGAGCAATAAAATATGTTTGTATATTAATACATGCGCACGCACGTAAAGGTTCGATAAGAAAATCCTCAACCCCTCTCATATATATATATATAAAGATAACCTGTTTATAAAAGTATATTTTCTGGGTCCTGCGATATTTGTTACAAAAATATATTTATTTCTAAAGGTTTCTTTTTTTAAAAAAAATAGCGTGGCAACACGATATTGGTCTTTAATGAACGTTGCTTAGCAACGCAGAAAAAAAATGTTATTTTTAAAAATTGAAATGGATGGTAGAGACGAAGATGTAACGAATGGATGTCGTACATAGTTCTGGCAAAGGATCTGTTTATGGTGAAAAATATGCTAAATAAATTTGTTGTTTCTTTATAAAAAGTATGGTAATTCATCCTGCAATACAATACAGTCCCTACAATATCGTTTTAGACAGGTTTTACAGTACCTTGTTTTGCGTCAAGTTTCGTTGCAAAATGAAGAAAATCGAGGAAGCGGTTTGGGTCTCTTCCCAGAGACAGATTACGCCCAAACTTCGGTTACGGACCTATAATTTTAGTATCAAGACCTGCATTTCAAATTTAATTTGTGAGAGATCTGACGAAACAATAATTCATCTTCAAAATTAAAACTTTTTATTCCAACAAACTTCTTTTCAAAACTTTATTCTGTAGTTATTTTTAACAACTGTTCTTTCATTTCTATTCTGAGGAAAATAAATTTCGATTTGGCACAATGATTATGCATAAAATTCTCATAGCATTCATATGGCACAATCTGCTATATTGATGCTGCATGAAGTTTTAACTAAAACAAAGATAAGCACCTGTGGTGCCATCAGATTATTGTTCTATAATCTATTATAGAATTGTAATTCCAGAATGTGGAGACGTGTAAATCGCACTTCTTTTGGAACAAATTCGCACCGTAGTGGTGCCCTCTAAACTCTAAAATACCTCCATATCCCTACTGCCTTACATTAACGCGCATATTTTACTTACATCTCCCTCTTCAGACTAGTTGTCTAAAATGACTGGCATTGGATTTTCGCAAGACTGTCCAATGCAATGTTTGCATAGTGAAGAACAATGCAGACCTTCTTTCCTGCATCCACATGCATTCGTGCAACCTTTTTTGCAGGTTAGTGGCTAATATAGGTTATAATTTGGGGAGGGGGGCAATATGACCAAGCTTACAGTTATTTGCGTTTGTTTTTTTATAGTAAGCTATCATTCCATGATTAAGGATAGTTTTCAAGGGGTTTTAAACAAAGTGTTGGGACTAAACAATCTAGTTATTATTATTTTTTTTATGTTTTCAGTTTATTTTTATAAGTGAACTGAAATAATGCTCTATTATATGATAGCGCGTTGTTTTATAACACGCGCGTAATGAACATTTAATTGCATTCGCGTTAATATTATTTTCCTCTCTCTCCTTACTTTTTTATTTACTTAATGTGTTAACTTTTTTAATAAAGTTTTTTTTTTGCTCGGGTGCCAACAAAAGTAAATTTTATACAACGGAAAAGAATGTTGGTTTATTATTATCGAGCTATAAATACGGTGTCATAAAGTGAATACATAAAAAAAAGTTTGCCTTTTTATGTAAAGTTTACAAAAAGAAGTCCAGATTTCTTGATACACTAGCAAACTTATCAAAGACTTCTTCATCTCTTATTTTAATGTCTCTATGGATCGAAAGTAATGCTAGTCCATTAGCCTACTTTCCGATGTGGTATTTCTTAAGTAAGTCTTCAATCTTCTTAAACTTGAGAAGCTTCTTTCCACGGTTGCAACAGAAACAGGCAGAACTGCTAGTAGTTTCAAGAGAATATAAATGTTGGGAAAGAAAGTCTTGTCACATTTTTCTAGAGAACTAATAGCTGTTTTGGGAAGATTTTCAGATTTTTCCTGACTTCACTTTTCTTTCCACGACATAAACTCACTTTGCACGACCTCTTTATGTGACAAATGTTCTTTGTAGAAATTGAAAGCAGCTTCCAATGAATAGAAATCTGTTTTGGTACAAAATTCTGGAAGGATGTGTTGTAAGGATGCAACTGTTTCCTTGTGAGATTCAAAGCCTTCCTTCAGTGAATTACAAAAATCATCAAGGTAAGGTACATAAACAGCTCGTAGATAGTATTCTTCTTCTGTGTTGTAAGGGACGTTGTTGCGGGCTGTTTGAAGGCGACAAACTCTTGGAATCTCTTCTTTAATGTCGAGTTTTGCAGTGATTTCCTTTACTTGAGCATAGAGGGTTTTAAAGTTGTCATTAGCATTTACCCTTTGTTTCGAGAGCAGATCTAAGACACTTGCAACATTTGCTATGGGTTCAGAAAAATCTATGTGTTTTTTTTAAGCTTCTTAGATAAGTTATGTGTAGTTGACAGCATCCGGCTCAAAACAAAAAGATTGACATGAAATTGAAATTGACTGATAGAACTACTTAGAGCCTTAGGTGCTGAGTCACTAGATTCTTCTTCTATTTTCAAAGAGATAAGGATTGGTTCTAAAATATCTTTAAATAAAAACATCGAGTCGTGCCTTTCCACCCATTGTGTTTCACATAATGAAATAAGTTTCTTTTTTTTCTGTTCAGGACAACAGTCAGATATCATCGATTTCAGCATTTTAGTTCTTTTGGCTGACATATGAAAGAATCTGCAGCTTCTTTGATAACGCCCATACAATTTCTTATAGAAGGAATGTTACTTGCATCCGACAAACACAAATTTAGACTATGTAAAGAACAATGTGTATACAAGGCTAGTGGTAGTTTTTCTTTGATAGAAGCTTGTACCCCTCTGAATTGCCCTCTCATTGTGGCAGCACCATCTTATCCTTGACCTCTCATTTTCTTTAAGTCAAGCCCTAAAATTGACAAGGTCTCTAACACTGTGTTAGCTAAGCCTGCACCAGTAACGTCATAAACGGGGATAAAAGTTAGGAAATCTTCTCTAATTTTGTATGATTGGTCTTCAACATACCGTACACAAAGAGAAAACTGTTCTATTTGGCTAATGTCAGTGGTTTCATCTGCCAAGACGGAATAAAACTGACAAGACTTCCTGACATTTCTCACAATTTGAGATTGTATTAAATGACTAAACGTGTTAATGATCTCGTTTTGAATAAAAGAACTTGTGTACATACTCCTGCCACCACTGTATATTAATTGGTCTTTAACGTCACTATCTCCACTGTTAGCTCTGTATCTCAGGAGTGATCGAAAATTTCCGTCATTTTTTTCTGGCTCTTCTAGGCCTATTCGTCCACCGTCGCGATGACCTCTTACCGCTATTTGCTGCCTTCCGCAAAATCTTATAGTTTGTATTATAGGGATCAGTCTTTTTCTGTTTTTTTTTTCAATATCCAATCTTCTTTGAGCATTGACTTGATTAATAATACTCTCAGTTTTTTTTGTAACAATGGATTTTGTGTTTTCAGCAATCAAGACTGATTTTTTATGATATGTGCAATTTTCATGTTTACGAAACATTTCCTTGGATTTTTTCAAATTACTAAAAGCCTGTGTTATTAATGCCCCTGTTACTTGGTGATCTCCTTTTCCTACATTTTTGGAGTGCGAAAATATTACGCAATATTAACAAAAAGATCCGGATTTTTCTTCAGAATAAGCTAACCACTCGAATTCTTCTAGCCATTTCATTTGAAAAGATCTAGAGTGGTTTGAACTAGAACTACTAAAAGTAGAAGGAAATTTGTATACATGTTGAGGTTTCCAAACATTTTCTACTAGCGAAATTTTTTCTTCATTTGTTAACGAACGAACGGAATTGCTTTGACAATGGTTTCCAATATCATAGATATTTTTTCTCACTTGTTTGAAGTCCTCCGCAACTGGGGCTGGATCAACGGTACTCGTATTTGCGACACCAGAAGAAACATTGTTACTGGCACAGTCAACTTCAACACTGTCACTAACAGGCCTATTTACACTCTGTTTCTTTGCAAAAAAGTTTTGAATAGAAGCTTATCTCTTCATTATGAATGCAGTTGACTTAATAACACATTAAGATTCCAGAACAGCAAAATGCAGACGATCGCAGATACACAGCTATTCAAAAAGCTCACTAACTCAATCAACAAAGCTGCAGATAAAACAAATTGACAGACAAGCAGAGAAAACAAAGCAAGCAGAGCACACGAACTAACCGCATAAGAATGAACTAACTCCTATTGCCCGTCGCCCGCTATATAGGATCAGCTGACGTGCTTGGCGACCTTCTGTAATATTCCAGAATCTTCGAACCTATTCGAGATTTCGACTCTTCACTATTGCCAACTTAGTTCTCTTGCCAAATTTGGTGCCAAAGTTGTATATGTATAGACACAAAATTTTGCGAATAAAAAACGTTATTTAGTGAAATTACCCTTGGTATGATATAGTTCAAAACAAGACCACGTCTTCATTATACGCCCATATTTTAAATTCACGGTACTCCTGGTGCCATCTATATTTGTTTTTGGAAACTAAAAGTAAAGAAATTATTTCCGAGCAAACGCCAACCGAATAATAACTACTTATTACATTAAATTTGTTTCTGATTTCGGGGGGGCCCAAGCCCCCTGCCCCCATATATACGCCCTTGTTGCAGGTACAGGAAATGCATTGAAGGAGGGACTGGTGCTGGATCCTTCTTTGCTTTCTTAGGGAAGAGGCCTAATGGAGTGTGTATCCAGCCCCATTTCAAGGGATCTTTTTCGTTTCCCAACCATGTTTGAACCTGGTGGTAACTTCTCATGGCATTCAGTTGAGCAGCATCGGTAGTTGGTCACAATCTAGCGAGGTTAAATTTAGTTTTAGCTGCAGCTTTAATAAATGAGTGGTACCTTAGTTCATCAAGGTTTTGTGTTGATGGATCTCCCCCATACAAAGCAACAAGAACATTTTCGCCTGCTTCTGCTACTTCCTCTATTGTTGCTTGAGGATTAAAGAATGTTGCTGCTGTATTCAAAAGTTCTTCATGTTTCAAAAATAATGAGAGGGGTTCAACCCCTTTTATCCCCCTTCTTCTGATGTCATCTTAGTCCAACTTTGAGTTATCTAGAATGTCAATTAATTTGATCAATTAGGAATCTTAATTTCAAAAAGCTTAATTATTAATATCCATTAATTTGATTAATCTAATTTTTAATTGAACTTATTTGTACAATTTCGTCGTAGATTGTGATAAAAGTGCAAATTCCTCCGAGCCGGGGATCGAACCCGCGTTCATAGAGTTGGAAGGCAAGCGCACTAACCAGTATACGGGACGGGGACGATGTGGTTATGTGGACGATGGACGTTACCACACGATGGGACAGAGTGGTTCATAAAAAGCTTTCCTACGTCAATTTTGCGGGAATGGTTTCCGAAACGGTTTGCACGGAAATGCTTTTACGGATTTGTCGTTCAAACCTTGTCGGTGAGGTAGTTCATAAAAAGCTTTCCTACGTAAACCTTGCGCCAATGGTTTCCGAAACGGTTTGCTCGGAAATGCTTTCGCGGACAGCCTATGGAAAGTGAAATGGCAACCTTTTTTCAACCTTCTTTGCTATCTGGGATGTGGTTGAGTAATAACTATCAGGCGTTTTCCCTCTTCCACACTTTTGAGAAAAAAGATTACTGTGTGTCGATGCCAGTGCAGTTAGGAGAACTAGAAGGTCAATGTCCTCACCAACCACACGCACAGAGTCATAATGAGGAGCAACAGAAATGGCAGTGTTCACAATCGTGAGGTCAGTAACTTCAATTGCCTGCTGCAAGCAGAAATTAGCTTTTTGCAAAGCCTTCTTAAGCAGTTCGATAAAACATTTCTTATTACATTCATTTGCAAGGAGTTTTTCTTGTGTATATTGGAACACTGTTTCTTCATGAAACATTACATCAGGAGAAGAATGGGCTGTCCGTCGAAGTCTTTCACAATTTTTGGTGCTCTTTTTCTCACCATCAGGGTAACCATCAAAAATGACAGCTATATCTTAACCGTATTTATTATTCAAGTATTGACCATAGCTGTCAACTATAGGTCCAAATGTGGCTTGTCGTCGCCACACTACTTTATGCAGTAAATGACCGCCATCAACCACGACATACTGGGATCTTTCAGGTTTTACATCCTCTGTAATGGGTGTGAATAATGTATATGATGAAGATTTTGTCCCCTTATGCATGCTCTCTCTTGTGAATAACGAGAGAGAAAATGGTGACAGTTTGAATTTGAAAAATGCTTTTAAATCGTCATCTGACTGCTCTCCTATGCATAATCTGTGAAAAGCATAACGGGATCCACAACAATGCTGATGTTCCCAATTTTGATGGAACTGTTAGTAAAAGCAAGAGTCACTACTTTGTCCTTCCGTTTAAATTTGACATTTTCGAAATTTTTCCCCGTCATTTTTGAAATCATATCTCTCCCTAGTCTCTTCTGACAAATGGAAATTACTTTATTACCTCCCACAATTCTTGAATCTATTGGCATTATCACATCAATTTTAGGGAATGGCTTGTGTTCAGAAATCCACTGAGAGAGCTTTGCTGCATCTTCATTATCACGGGCTATTCGAGAAGGCCTCGTGTCAACATGTTGTTCCGTGGATGTTAATTTTACATCACAGAATTTTTCAATTTCAGAACAAATGTTTTGGAGATGCATCATTCCAAGGGTCAATCGAGTGAGCACTCCATCAGTTATACCCCTACATGTTGTCAATCCACCAGATGTTTTAATCATTCGCATCAGTTTGCTCTATCGTCTAATCAGTCCAAATACCAGACCAAAATTTTTTTGAACGCCTGATGGTGAAAAATCCAGAAATTTTAAACTCATAGTATTCGGCTGAATCCATTCTGTTTTCCAAGGTCTACATATCTTGGAAGTACAAATGTGCACATTTTGCATAGAAATGTCCAACTGCGTGAAAAAGGGCAGTATTTTTTGGGCAGTGGTCAGATGAAGTGTCCAGTTTCCCATCTTATCTGCCTCTATGAACTGTTTAATCAGAGTGACCATTGAAAAGTACTGCACCCACAGCTTAGTCGTTGGTCCGCGACTTTCAAGGGTGTGCAAAGCCTGCCTGAATTTTGTTGAAACTACTCTCAGTAATTCATTTTCTTCAATATTCAAAACAACAGATGTATCCATGTTGTTAAGTGTGTTTTCCAACATCACTTCTGATAGGTCTACTGACTCCCAAATCAATTTCGCTAAGACAAGAGGAACCGAAACATGAGCCCGTACAGCCCTTGAGTAAGCAGGACCATTCATAATTTTCTTCACACTGTTCTCTGCATAAATAATTGTCAGCAGTTCTTTTAAGCCACTTCCGGCCATTATGGTTCCAATGATTCCCATGAAGGGCATAAGGAGGTGAAAGCCCCTCAGGCGAACTACCATATTCTCAATTTCAGAGTTATCACAATTTCTTACCATTTCTTGTGCTTTTATGTAGAGAGGCTGGTCGAATGTGACGAAACACGTTTTTTGACCAGGTTCTGTACGCTTCTCCCTTGCAATCAGAAGAGCTGTATATATTGTGTCATGAAAGGAAGGCATACAATCTTCGAGAGCTCATATTCTTTATCCTGGATAGCGGTTTCCACGAAATCATTCCATCCAGGCATCTCCATACTGTTTAAGTTCTTGCCAAATAACCAAAATGTGTCTGTTCCAGAAGGCAGTATTACATTATTCAAGGGCTGAATATTTACATCTGCAACCAATACACTGGCCAAGCCTGCATTGTCGCTACGTTTTTTATATGTTGCCAAGTCAATATTACTGCCTGCTTTTTGTATGAGTTCATTAGTTGAACACCTACAAACCCGGGCAACGTTGCTATTGGGTGTTATTGCTTCATAAGTAGTAACTGGCATGATGCCTCCCATAGCATGGAAAGTTCACATTGAAGTCCGTATTGTCGGATATAAACTGCAGAAATGCATTTTTCTGAGTCCTTGATTTTTAAGGTTGTAATATTGTTGACAACTGAAGTACAGATGCATCGATAAAAGTACATGAAACTCCCAACGCTGACAATAGGTTAATAAGATGTTTTGACCCGAAATGTCGGTCTAAATAAACACCAACTCCATTCAGGAGGGAAGAAATGGAAGAACGGGGCCTCACAGCTGAAATAACTGCATGTGAAAGTGCAACACACTTTTTTTCACAACCATCCAAAGACCCCCGATTGTGTTTTAATAGCACAGATTCAAAAAAATGAAGCAGGATTGGAGGTATTAGACTCTGCATCCATTAGAAAGTTATCTGGTGGCATGTATTCTGTAGTGTTGTACACCTGTGAACGAATGTCTCCAACAATAATATCAGCATTAGCCTTAATCACTAGTAGATTTTCTTCTTCATGGTTTGATTTAAGCTGCGTATACCAAAGTTGTGTGAGAACTTTGTGCCTAACTTTTTTAAAGCAAACAATGGTTTTCTTGCGACTGTTTTCGGCAATCAATAGGTTTTCTCCATAGTAATCAAAGAGACTAGCTTTAATGGTTCATACGTCAGGGACGTAGTCACCTTCAATTTTATTAATCAGTTCATCCATGCTGAACTGACATTCCTCAGAATTCTCTTCAAGATATGAGATTATTTGTTCCATTGCTTCATTTACATTGTCAGCTGGCTTACGTCCTTTTTTATGGCTAGTTGACGGTTGTTTGTATAGCTTTCTATGGCAAAACAGGTGGTACTGTGCATCATCTTTTACCAAACCCTCTGTGCTCTGTAAGCGATTTATTATATTGTGTGCCCACTCAGCTCCTCGATTTTCAGCTGTTTTCCAAACTGCTTCCCTCAATGACGGCATCACATTATTTCTTTTTGAGAATGGCAGCTTCTTCTGGGCAGCCAAAAATTCTGCAGTTATCTTTTTTCCACACATAAAGCAGTGGTTCTTGAAGTTGAAAACCGTTCCCTTTGATCTGGTAGCAGTCCTAGCTTCTTGTTCTAACACAGACAGTCGCTTAATGGAAGCTGCAATCACCCAGACTGAGTATAAGCTTTTTTGGCAACCTCTGTGAACAGCGATTTCATTCAAGCCTTTCAACAAATCCGTGTAGTCGGGCAGCATATGTAATACGTTCGATTTTGCGAGAGCTTCAATTCCCGTTTTTTTTTACTGTCACAACAGCACCCTCACTCAAGCTTTTACTACATATAAAACGCACTCTTGTTGCCGGAGTAGCCATTGTAAATCACCGTTTACACAAGAATATCTTCAATTAATAAAGGTGAACCCAAAATTAAAAATGAAACGAATAACGCACTATAAAACCACGGGGCTACACCAACAAGCATTGGAATGCAACTGAAATAGTGAATATTGAAAGAAGTTTTAGGGAGCGGTTTCTCCCTCCACCTGCCCGTAACATCTGGTGTCTCGCCATCTGGCGTTTGGCCACCTGGCGTAGGCACAAACAGAAGAGTTATCTTCTTTTGTATCCATCCCTCTGTTCAACTGCTAAATAACCCGATTCATCCCTCTGTTCAACTGCTAAATAACCCGATTCACTAACATTTTGTCAAAATATCACCATTTACTTGCTATAATGTAAAGTTGATGTACATGTGACACTTTTTTTCATGAAATTTATGTAGTACATAATTTATTTATAATTATTTATCATTTATTTATTTACTTACATATTTATTGATATATAATTCACGGAACTACTGAATGTATATGATACACAAACTTAACACTATATGAACCTTTTTGTTTTTTAATAAATACATTGATTTTGTCAGTATTAAGTTATTACGTGTTTTGCTAAAAAAACTGCAAAAATATTCAAAAGATTGTATCTCATAGTCTAAACGAGCTAGAAGAATCAGTTTGGTCTTAAATTTTAGCTATTTACCTCTACTACAAATTTTATGTCAAACTTTAGTGTAGGATTCATCATTTACTTGCTAGCGAGCAAAAACCGACAAAAAATCTGTAATTTTTACATTTTTGAGAAAAATTCTCAAAATTCAAAGAGGTCTATCTCGGGAAGTTTTAGAGCTAACAATTTCGTTTTCGTCTCAAATTTTCTCTAGTTTAATAAAAGTGTAAACGTTTTTTTCTCAGCCAATACTTTAGGAGATATTTTGTAGAAACAGGGGCAAGTCGAAAAATTGAGAGGTTTTTTCAAGATGGCGGCGCCCGCGGGAGTGGGGGGAATTAGAAAACTTGGATTTTTCAACAGTGTACCAACCCATACAACATATAAAAAAAAATCAAAACTACATTAATTATGTAACCATTTATGACAATTTGACTGGACTATTTCTTTATGAAAATTATATTTGTAAGAGAATTTCAACCCCAAACATTATCTTCTTGGCCGGCAATTAATTTTTTCGGAAAGTATTTTTCACACAAGATTCGACATATTTCAATGGCATTTTCTATGTACATGTAAGCAATTACGAGTAGTGTTGTTTCCGGTGGTCTTTTTCTCTTTACACCCTTTTTTGGGTAAGTGTGGTCACCGTGGGAATTTAGAGTAGTGTTGTTGAGAAACAGTATGTTATAGAGATTTTTCGAGATTATATTCGGGTTCAGTGATCATAAAAACACCATAATCAGTTAAAATCTCAAATGCAACAAAAATTATCTCGGATACGACATTGATTCAAATAAAAGAAAAGAGTGTGGACAGAGGTTTTAGTGAGAGTTCATGTTGCATACAATTGGAGTGTGATAGACAAATTCTGATTGGTTTTTCGAATTCAAAGCCTGAAAGAACATAAGAATTAGCTAAAATCATACGGGCAACAAAATGGTTGTTGTCCAGTGAATCATCTACACAATGAATCAGTTGTCTGTATTCATAAGGGTAAGTTATAAATTGGAAGTTATATAATTTATTATTTGCTTTTTTGTTTCTTTTATAAGGAAAAAAATATATTTTATGGTCTCGTTATCACCATGATTTAATTACTTTTAGTCACTGTGTGTTCGAATGTCTTCGTCCAGTCTTTATTTCAACAACCACAGTTTAACGTACCAATTAAATGCATGTATCAAAAATAGAATTACACAAATTTAGCAATTTTTGAGATAATTTATGATCCAATATTTCTGGAAGTGTTGTCAAACGTTAGTAGGATTCATCATTTACTTGCTATCGAGCAAAAACCGACCAAAAATCTGTAATTTTTACATTTTTGAGAAAAATTCTCAAAATTCAAAGAGGTCTATCTCGGGAAGTATTAGAGCTAAAAACTTCGTTTTTGTCTCAAATTTGTAGATAATTTTCTCTAGTTTAATAAAAGTGCAAAGCTTTTTTTTCACAGGAAAATACTTTAGGAGATATTTTGTAAAAACAGAGAAATGCAATATTCAGAGCTGAACGAAAAATGGAAAAATATAATTGCGAGTTTGCGCAATATACAGTAAACATTTAGTATTTTATATCACCATGACAATAACTGACAAATTATAAATGAGCTACTTTACAGAAATTAATGTTGAAGGAGTACGGATCATTTCTGTAAGAAATGCAAGAAATTTAGGAGACATAACTATGTCTTAATAGCTAAAGTGTTTCCTTAAAGGTCTGTTAATTTGTTTGTTATTTTCTGCATTATTGCCATTCGTTCTTAAGTAGCAAATATTATTGTGATTTTGGAGCTTAGTTTAGTATTGTGTTAAAATAAACGACGAAAATAAATTAAACTGATATATTTTTAGACCTAAATATTTTTTTTCATAAATATACATAGATACGTTACAATTCATCGGCAAGAAGATCATGTTGAAGGTTAGGAATTAAAAATTGCATATTGAAGTAATTTCACATATTTTTGTCAACCTTGGAGGGAAAGTGCCACCAGAAATTATTGACCAATTTTTATGAAATTAACTTTATTACTCTTGAGAAGATCGGTACGTAGCAGCTATATAATGCTACAATAAGCATATAAAGAGAAATTTAAAATAATTTTTTTTAAAAAAGAAGATTTTTGTCAATTTTTATGATTTTCAAGGCCGATGCGCGAGCGGAAGATATTTAATTTCCTTACTTTTTTCCCTCGTTTAATCCCCATTTGCAACTTTTCCCCGGTATAGCGACATGAAAAAAATTGGGTTTTTTTTTTTTCGGCTCACCCTAGTGTCTCCTCTTATCGTGGCCCAATAGCTAATTTCTAAACCGTTAGAGATAGTCATATAGTTCCAGTTGCAAAAATGGTTGAAATAACGAGAAGAATTATAATTTATGTTTTTCGAGTGAATAAATATGTTCCTGAAAAAGTTACTGTTATCGACGAGAATGTGTTAAACACCTTTAGCAGAATTGACAGTGAAAAGTTTACAGGTGGCACAGTTACGAGATCAGGTTTTCTTAAAAGTGATTTATTATTAATCCAAATCATAATACTCTTCACTGGAGTAATCAAAACAATAAAATAAGTTTAAAAGATACTTCTCTAATACGAAAAATATTGGCAGAAAATATAACCCGATCTCGTGCACATATATCATTCTCCCGTTCTCATGTCCAACTGACAAAAAGACATGTCAACAAACCGTCACCGCAGTTGCGAATCAAAAAAAAAAAAAAAGAAAGAAAAGAAAAGAAAACGCGTTTTATTTGCATTCAAAGAATTGCCAACCGCAGATGATGGTATGGAATTGGAAAAATACCCAGGGACTTGACTATCACCGGATCCGAAAATAAATTTATTGCTAAATTTTTACAAAATGTCTAACAGTTACGAAATCTAACTTCTTATACAGTCCCTCGGTCCTATCAATCATATTTAGTAAAATATTCTTGAATTCTAATATTTTAAACACAAAATTCCCCTCTTTTGCAACTAACAATAACCAATGGAGATTTGATTATAGCTAACTTAGACCACTTTACACCATTTCAATAGCTGTCTTGAAGACGATCCACCAATCAATGCGCAGTACTTGCTCGACGAGGCCGTTGATTGGTTAAAAATCATGAAATTCAAAGCTCTATAGCTCGCCCAGTTTTAGTCGCAGAAGAGTGGAACTTTTTTTGTTTAAAATGTTAAAACTACGTGACTCTTGATGATTTTATGCTAAATACACAAGAGCCTAGCAAAGATTATGGGCCAAGCTGCTATTCCTAACACATCCTAAATAGATAATTTAGTTTGAGGAGAACTGTTCTGCATTCGGAAACCGCAAATGAATGTAGTAGACGAAGCGATCTTTTAATCATTATGAGGAGAGTTGTTCTGCTTACGGAATCCGCAAGTAAATATAGCAGTCAAACGATCTTTAAAAGAATGTTTTATAAAATAAAAAATATATCATCTGCTTTTGTGTACTTCTACATCTCTTTGGATGAGATTCAATCTTTGGATTGTAAGAGACTGTTTTTTACAATGGAGAATCGGATGCATGGACTCATAAGATGACTTTTGTTCCGCACTTTTTGTTTGCCACTATGAAAACTGTACATTGCATTTATCTTCCTCATTAACGTCTGAAAATCAGCATATTTTGCTTGTTGTCTGAAGCATTGAATAGGATTTCATTTCTTCTCCGGTGTATGTTTTTGAGCAAATGTTATGCTGAAATTTCCTGGTGACAAGTCTCTAAATTCTTAGCATCCTACATCATATTTTAAGTTGTTGGAACTTTTGCTTGCTTTGTGAAGTAATGAATGAGATTACTTTTCTAGTCGTTTGACGACATTGAATTTTCGAACGCGTTCCCAATCCGCATTTTTCTACGCAACAATGTAAATTGCGCAATAATTCATTTCGTGATTTTTATGTCGTCTTAACAGGGAAATAAGCATGGCATAGCTTTTATTCTGGTACACGCCAGCTGATTTACCTGTTAAGATGACATCGGACTATAGGCAGAAAATTCGACGTGTGACATTAACATAAAAATTTTAATTTCCTGTCTAGTCTAGAACGAAATCGGGCAGGAGCACATCTGTCTGCTCGTCCATCCATTTCCATGTCTACATGATAATTCAAAAGGGCAAATATCTAATTGCATGAAATTTGCGGTGTAGTTTTATGTATAGAACTGTATATCTCCATCAAAATTTGGAGAAAGTCCATTAAAGCATTGACTTCTGTTAATCTGTACAGCGTGTTTAAATAAAACGTGGTGAAGGCTAAGTCAGGCATAGAAAAACAATTCATTTTCACAATAAATCATGCGCTCGAAAATAAATAGATGATTCGTTACCGGGGCTCTTTGTCAGTGAATTGCGTAAAAAAGGATATACCAGATGAAATGTGCATTTTTTAAAATTTACAATGAGTAAATGAAAAATAATGTATTTGCTGATTTTTAGAAAAAAGAGTTATTTTAAGTAAAATAAAAAAAATTAAAATGTTATGTTTGGTTTCAAAATGATAAATAGCTGATGATGGAAACAAAAATGAAAGATTCAATTATTTATAATTCTTTTCGCATAAATTAATCAAGGAACCAGGCATTTCTGATGAAAAGTTAGCAAATGTTTCAGTTCTAACAGCTTTTAAAAGTGTTAGTGAACACTAACTTCTTGTTGTTGAAACTGTTGTATTATTTGAATATGTTACTAGACACACACACATTTTACTGGCTAGGTGCGGTTCATTTGGATAATGAACCTCAATACTTAAATTTGGCATGTTAGTACTCATGTTTTTTTAAAACTTTTTTCAGCATAAAATTTACAATGATATTAATACACGACAAGCTAGTGACTAACTCTTCACTAAATCAAAAAAAAAAAAGAGTAGCTGACTTGTAGTATGGCAATGTAAATAAATTAAGAATCGGAAGCTGCACTGGTGCTATCTGTGCAAAATCAGTGGTGTTAAAATTTTTTTATTCCATTGTAAGTGCTTCAAACCAGAAAAAGTAAATTATCCTATGATCCTGTTTCAATTCTAGGATATTTTATTCTCAGTCCTAATAACAATTGTATTTTTAATATAAATTTGGTCAAAACTTTAATTTCAAAACTATGTATTATATATACAAATTTTATATATGTTTCATTTTGAATCACCATTAACTTTTTTGAAAAATATTCAGTTTTAGGATATTTATAAATTTGTTTTTGAATCTCCGTTCACAAAGACTTTTTTTAACAAAACACCCAATTTTTAAGTATTTATAAATTTTACATATTTCATTTTGAGTCACCATTTACAAATACTTATCTTTGCAAAATATCCAGTTTTGGGGTATTTATATATTTTATGTCTTTCATTTTGAATCACCATTCACATGCTTTTGTTAGAAAATACCCAGTTTTTAGGCATTTACCCAAAACATATTCACCTATGCACTGGATATTTTCCTACTCCACATCACTAAGTAAAATATAGATTCATAAGATGCCTTTTAAAAATTAATATGCAATAAGAAAATTTTTAACGGTTAATTCAAGTTTAGAAAAGTAAAAATTTAATATTTAGCTGAAATTAAAAATAGGTACATTTCAGGACCTCAATGACACTATCAGAAAAAGTATGGATTGCTAATTGTAATGCATGGCATGCATAAACCTGAAATAATTGATGTATATAAACAGTGTTTGTTTTGAATATCTGTAATAAGCTAAAATTATTATTGCACAGAAAACAATGAGGTCAATTTTTAATTAATATATATAAGTTTTATTTCTTCTTAAAAACCAATGTACACAGATGAAATGAGAGATGAGAATAAATTTATTCAAAGAAAATTAATGTTTTATTAAACAGGTTTTCACTCATTCGATAACATAATTCCCACCAAGCCATCATGTAATCCCATGTATGCTTGATACAATATATTATCTGTTTGATGTTCAATGGCTAATTGTGCTTGTCCTGAGGGGACTTCGGGAGTTTCTGTAGATGCAAGCATACACATTGCTCTGGAGTTGTTGTATCCATATGCAGCACCTTTCCTACCAAATACTTTTCTTTTGTTGAGACTACATCCAACTGAAGTGTCGGAAATTTCCACAATATCCTACAAAAATAAAATGAATTTAATACCTTAATAAAGAATTTTTTTAAATTTCCAGAAAATTAATTATATTTAGATCACAATAACAAGTAGTTTTAATATTACTGTTTTCCATTCTTATCCATTACTGATTGTGGAATTTTACTCAATATCAGGAATAGTAATTGCAATACTGAAAGTCAATTTTAGTTTTCTTCTGGCTTTCTGAATGAAAAATATTTTTTTGAGAATTCTAGGTTATTTAAGGAATTCATGTGAATCAGATAATAAATTTGAAAAGTTCATAAAAACATTACTAATATTACCATTATTTTTAATAACTAATCCTAAGTAAACTAACTAATACTACCATTATCTTAAGGCAAATTATACATCAATGTTCTTTGCTTTTTGCTCTATTAAAAAAATGCAAATAGCTGCCATTTGAAAATGTTGAGTTGCTCAATACGAAAATCACCCTTAAAATCTTTCAGTGCATGTGAAATTTTACTGTTTAGTATAGGACATTATAATCATGATACGGAAGAATTCGGAAAATAGATAAAGTAGCCACTGTCGTTCTTGTTAAAGTTGCTATCAACTCGAAGCTGCTGCTTCTGACATTCCTCTCGTAAATCACGTGATCGAGTGGTCAAAAACATTTTCACTTCTTTAAAATGTTTAACGTAGAAGAATGATTCAGTTGATAGTGCAAAAATTTTAACATATATTGGTGAATCTGTTGTGTTCATCGGCTCATCTTCATCAAGGAGGAACCTCATTCCTTCGAATGCAAATCATTTGGATACATAAACTTCAATAGCCCCTAGAACAGTATGAATTCCAAGGACAAAATTACATACAAATATCACTCACATAACAATAGAATATGATTATATTATTTGAACTTAAAAATTCAATGTTTTATTCAATGTAGCTGTGATTATATATAATTAATGATTCATTTTAAAGAGATCTAATTAATATGCTTTAACCAGATAATAAGAAACTAATTGCATGAAAAAAATTAAATGCAAGAACTTGAAATCTTGAAACATGACCTAGAGTAGAATTTCTTTAAATAATTATTGGTGGTTATTTTAAATCTTGTAACTCAAAAACACGTAGGAAATTATAAAGCCATATACTATCTACACTTTTATTCACTGAGGTGTAAATATACAGAAATCAATTTACAGTATAGAAGAACAGTTGAATTCTTATTATCCTAGCCATTTATGAAAACAAAAAGGTTTATAAATTATGTTATGAGCACTGTTCTAAATATATTTTAAAGTTTATCGAATTGTAATGAAAAATTTAAATAATACATACCTTTTCCTGTTCCAATAGATTTTTTCCTTTAGCTTTTTGATCCGAAATCGAAGAGATATTTTCACATATTCTTTAATTTTCTTCTCTTTTGGCGTAGTGATATGGGTGCACAGGATTTCATGGCACTTCGTGCTCATTCATATTTATCAATCAATCGAAAATATTCATCGTTTGACCACTACATTTTCATAAAGATACAAATGAAAACATAAACAACACAACGAACGATCTCAATGGCACGGCAGACGTACACATATGAGCACGCATGCGCTGAGAATTTCGTTTGATGTTTGCCAAAAAACCGACAATCCTCGGATCGCGCTCGCGGCATTCGTTGGTTCTCGCGAAAGACCGCGCAGGACGAGAGCGACCGCGAGAAATGCTTACACACTTGAGTAAAAATATGCGTGCGCCTTGTCTCGTCGCATGCGTGTTCAAGTCTGGAAGCGGCTTTATATCAATAATTCTAAATTGCCATAATTCCAAAAAAAAAATGAGATCGTAATAATTAAGCCGGAATTTTTTCCACGG
>BGPR01029909.1:0-18993 GCA_013235015.1 Araneus ventricosus
TTGTTTAAAAGTATAGTTGCAAAAATAGTCTAGAGCATCTTCCTCTTGACTTTCTTGTATACTTTTACATTATAGCACATTTACTGTTCTTCATCCTATAATGAAAAAAATAAAGTATAAATTTTGAAATAGTACCTTTTCTTGTTGGCTGATTGGATCCAAAGTTTGATACAGATCTATGATTTTGATGTTAAAATTGCATGTTGAATTTTACTCATCTAGCTGCTTGTGTTTTTAAGTTATTGAGTTCACAGACATATTTCCAAAAATGTGTTTTTAGGACTCAGGCAGATTCAATACTCAAGATTGAATTTTACAACTATTACAGTTGTGACTCTTTGTATGTTTCATTTACAAATTTTTTTTATAAAATCCTGTTTGCTATCTGTAATATAAAGCCGAAAATAAAGGTGTCTGTCTGTCACAAGAACTCCTCCTAAATGATGAACAGTAGTGACATGAAATTTGCATATGACATTCTGGGGTCAACTGAGCTATTTTCAATTTTGCAGAATCAATTAATTTTTATGATATTTAATTATATAATGGAAATTGAGCTATTTTTGGACATTTTTCACCAATAAGTTCTGAAATATTTATCACACAAAAATTATTTTTACACCACCTTAAAACGCAAAAAATTATCTTTTTAACGGTGACAATTTAATTGTTGTTCAATGCTTTCTTTTGTTATAAAATTGTTTCATAAAATCCCTCATTCACGTGTTTTTACTGCTATTAAAGTTATAAGAAAATATGGCTTTCTTTTGGACATTGACTCCAATGGCAGAATTTTAACTTCCACTTTTATTTCATAGCATGCACTTCTGCTTTTATTTCATACCTTTTAATGTGCCCTCAAATGTCCAAAGACGTTAGTTTAATTATTATGCAATGTTTTGTTTAAATTTCAGAAATTTTTTAATGGTCCTAATCACTGTCTAGTGGCATAGCGAACATGAAGCAAAGGGGAGTATAGATGCCCCCTGGCACCATTTTTAGGGATGCCATGAAATCAAAACATTGCTGCATTTATGCCATTTTTTAAAGATAATATGATTGTGGGGCATAAAAAAAATCATGGCTCGGGGACCATTTTGATTTGTTACACAAATGATGATTGGGGTAAAAAAATATATCATATTCCCTGGCCATGTTGGTGTTGGGGTGTTTGACTCACTTTTTAAGGTGAATAAAATTAAGGAGTCAAAAAATACCATGCCCTGGTTGCAGTTTATGCAAGCTAAACCATTAACAATGCTAGGGGGTGAAAAAAAATCATATTAAGACCCGGACACCACTTATTCTTGGTACACCACTGTTAGTATGTAAGGTTATTCAAGGTTACTGAGTCCCGTTCCTACTGAAGGGCGAGAACCTAAGGAGAAAAAGAATTGGTGGTGCTTCTGGTCAGGCACACAAACACCAAAAAGAAGAGAATGGTACTTCAGGACACGACAATAAAAAGTATGATACAAAGTAATTTCTGTTTTCACTGTAGCACTTATGGGGAGAGGCAAATGGAATTCCAGGGGTTACCGGACTTGCCCGAAGTGGTTCAAAGTACAGAGACAAGAAGAAGAGAGTAGCTTAGCTACTGGCCGAGGAGTCAGACGCAGGAGAGGACAAAAGAAAGTCAATGAAAGACATTACAACAAAAAAAAGTTAAATTAAGTCTAAAGTGTTATAAGTACTTAAACTTGAAAATACTTTTAACCAAGTAATGTTGGGTATATAAGCTAGTTCTATCTTGAAACTAATAGTACTTGAAATTGAGGGCTCAACATGTTCTCAGTGTAATTTAAAATTTTGGATATCATTTTATCATTGTTAATTGGTATCCAAATTATATCGGAGTAAAATACTTTTTTTAAAAATTAACAGCATACAAAGTCATCCTCTTTTTCTTGTGTACTTCCTCATTTTCTTGAGTAATACAATGTTAACAAACTTAAAGAATTTAAGACGAATATTATTATTGATTATGTTATGGCTTCCAAGCTTCAGTTTCGGCCTGCTTTGTGATATGTATTGTAACCTATCTTTTTCCTGTCTTGTTTTCTTGGCTACACATTTAACATGTTCTGAAAGGTTATATTGCACCTGTCAGCAAGGCATCGCCTTCTTATTTTAATTTTATAATATTAATGCCGAAGATGTTTAATGTATTGACATAATTTTGAACATAAACACCATTAACTTCTCTAAATAAACCGAGAAAAACGAATTTTTTTTTCACTCTGTTCAGACAAAAACTAGCATGCATGTGAAATAATTAAGAAATACTGACTTTCAGAAATTTATATTTAATGTACAAAATTTACAATTTAACAGGTTTGGACATTGTGGCCCACTGGTATGATATTGAGAGTTTCCCTAGTGAACATGTATGCCTCCAATTGGTCAACTACAAGTGAACATTGTATTCCTTCACTACATCAGTTATTACTTATCTGAAACAAAGCTTCCTCCCTCTATTTGAAAAAAAAAATGGAATGCTTCTGGGAGAGACTAGGGTAGACTAACTCGTGCCATGAACAAGTTTTCATAATTTTCTAATTATATTTTATTTCTAAAGATTAATTTTTTCAAATAAATTCTTACAAACGTTAATCGGGGTTCGTAAGCGTCCTTACAAATCCTTATTTTTATGCCCTATTTTTAAAAAGTCCTTGAAAGTCCTTACTTTTTACTCTGCCAGTATTAAAAGGTTTAAAATTTCACCAATCATCGTTTTTCTAATTTCTCCTTCTCGGCGGCTCTAATCTCGGTCAGCGTGCCTCTCATGGAATGGGGTGGGGATGGGGGGACGACACTGCTCACGTTCTACGAATCCATATCCATCGCATATGCTTTGGGAAATAAGAGAGGAGTTACAGATGGCCTTTATTAGTCCATGGTTTCATAGGAATGATTGTCAAAAGTGCTGTTACCATTTTTAGAACAATATCAAAGTGATAAACCTTTACTTCCATTTTTTGCCAGTGATGTTTTTAAAACTTGTTAATGATTGCATTCAACATTTCAAAATTTTGAAACCAGAGAATGAAAGAATTGAGAAAACTGAGACTTTATGCAAATTCAACTTCAGTGACCCAAACTTGTATAATGATAAAAGTTAAGTGTATTTAGGATTTGCTGCAGAAAAACTAATAAAAGAAAAGATAAAAAAATAAGGAATTAGCAGACAAGGATGTTTTCACACTCGGACAGGATAGTCGGAAAAACATCATAACAATGATAAAACATTTCATGCCGAAATGTCCTGTGAATTACGCACTAGTAAGACCTGCGATTTGCATTGATCCACGAGTAATGGCTGGATATCCCGAAAAAGCACAGGAAAAAATGAAAAAGGTATTGATTGTGTTGTCGCAATAATAAACGTATTTTGGAAAAAGATTGCGATGAAATTTTTTTACTCTATGCAGATTTTTTCTGTTAAATATTGTGAAGCCAAATTCATTTGAATTTATTTCTTTCAATCCAAAGAGTGATTCCCTTGATACTTTTTTACAAACTTATTTTAGCAATAATCATTATGAAAAAGTTTGGAAGATTATCAAAATGGTATTAAAACTGTCACATGGGCAATGAGGTTTTTTGGTGACCAAGGCCCTGGAAATAGAAAATTTAAAAGATGCTTCATATATTTCCCAGCGTGTAAATCATGAATTTATTAAGCTGTCTGGGGCTATTTATGACTTAAAAATTACTAAAGAAATGAGGACAGCTGCCACCTCAGCTAGAACAAAATACATGCAGTATTTAGAAAGTGAAAGATCCAAAGAAAAGACTGAAGCAAAACAACTGAAACGAAAAGCTCTAGAGGAAGAAATAGATTTTTTAAAACAAAAGAAAAGGTTCCTCCAAATGGACATACACCAAACAAATGAGAAAGCAAATGATTTCGCTAATGAGGCTGAAAAGTCAAAGGACATAAATTTATTTATTCAGTCGCATGAACCAAGAAAAACAATTTCTGAAAAAGAAATTAAAATAAATACTTTGGATGTAAGATTGAATGAAAAAAGTTTGGAATTAAAAGATATTTAATTTGATTACCAGTTTCATGGGTGTTTTTTTCCATCAATTTATTAACTCGTATTTTTAGGAGTTTTGTTGTGTTAAATTTGTAATGTATTTTCTATGTAATTTATCATCTAATAGGTTGAATTTGCAAAAATGAGACATTTTATTTAAAAATGCTTGCGATAATTCGTTAAGTTTATTCAATTTAGAGGTCCTTATTTTTTGGTTTTTTTAGTCCTTGATTTTCTTTTAAGGAAACGTGTATGAACCCTGTTAATTTTAACTTTTAAAGATAGTTTTTGCTTTCTGCATTATTTTTTTCCTCAAAATCTC
Organism: Araneus ventricosus; assembly: GCA_013235015.1. Lineage (NCBI taxonomy): Eukaryota > Metazoa > Arthropoda > Arachnida > Araneae > Araneidae > Araneus > Araneus ventricosus. Next base: position 4,366 of record BGPR01029909.1, read on the forward strand.
TGTTACAACTATTTGAAAAATGTAGGATTTTCTTTCATTCACTGAAACGCAGGAATGTCAGTCATATATTAAAAGATATGGATGCAGAATATCACATTTTGTGACAATACAAATCTGAAAATCCATATGGGTTTGACTTTTTTTAAATACAATTTGATTCTGTTGTACTATCAGGGTTTTTTTAACACTAATTAAAATTGTTTTTGAGTGCCACTTCTTTCTCTGTGATATTGACTGTTTCAAACCTTTTTATAGGTTATGTGTAGAAGTATTAAATGATAAACATATGTCGCAGCTTCTCATCATTTTTCATGTGAACTTACAAACATACCCATCTGAAAAGATTATCCCAGAAGTGAAGCATCTAAACTATACAGATATTACGTAAGTATTTTTTTTTTTTTAATTTATAAGACTGTTTTGACTTATATGACTGCTAATAAAAAGTAGGTAAAAGATAAATTAGTAATTCTGGCACTAATTGCAGAATAAGAACTGGTTTTAGTTTAAAAAAGCATTACTAATAAAAGAATGTGGTTCTCGAAACAAATTGCTCAAGATTTACAAAATTTATCTTCAAAACATAAGCATTATACTTTTGTGACCAAAAAAAGATCAAGAAATTTCTTAAAATGTTGGGTATTTCAATTTATTGGCCAATATTTATCCAAATATCTCCTCCAAAATGTCTGATTGCAATGCACTTCTGCTAAAGTTTTATTCCAATCCTTGGAAACTTGTAATGAGGCATTTCCATTAAAATCCCTTCCAGACTTTTGTTGCATCAGTAGATTCAAAATTGTGAGAATGGAGTTGTAGCGCTACATGAGGTATTTCCATTGTTCGAAAATGATCAGATGAATTTAAATTTTAGAAGGCATATTTGTGGAATTTTTGGCGAAAGATTCATAAACAACAAAAACATTGTGAAAAGATGGTTATCATAGAGCATGAAAGCTGTTAGTTGTCTTGCTACAATTCAATCCATTTTTAACAAATTGCTTTGCTCAGTTGCTTCAAAACCCTTATATTATGTTGGTTGGTAGGAATTTGTGATGCCAAACAACATGGCAATCTTAGAAAACAATTATTTCTTTTAATTTTTTAATATTAGCATAGTCTTTTCAATCTTTTGTATTTGAGCATCATTCACTTGATTGATCAATTATTTATGTTTAAAATGCATGTATCACTTTTCATCACCAGTATTAATGTATTTAAGTCGGACTTGCCTTTACAGAAACATCCCCTTGGCCTCTTGAATACTTGAGCAGTAATAAACCTCTAATCCAAATAATCAATTCAAATTTGCTCAATAAGAACCAAATTGTAAAGTAACTTCTTCAATAATATTCCTATTTCTTGAACAGCAGGCTCTAAACATCCAATCTCAGTTTCATGTAACTTGTTGCTGAATATTTTAAGTGATTGCTCTAAGAGATTTTGGTTCGTAAATATATGATTATATCATTCAAATGCGTATTACCTTAATCATCTTAATTTGTTTGTGGAAAAAATCATTCAAGGTGAAATTTTATTGGAAAAATGAATTTTAATGCATATTCTTAGTTTCAATAGACATTCTTTGTCCACTATTTGCAATTGCCATTTTGGGAAATTTCTAATGGAATTACTTAGTGGAAATTTAGGCCAACAATGAATCTGTTTTTAATATTAAAGCAATATTTTCATATAAATTGTATTTAAAAGGTAATACTATTTTACATGTATCTGTAAATTGTCTCTGACTTTATTAAAAATAAATTTATCAGCAAATGACAGAGACAGAACTTCAAACTATTGTGAGATCGTTGAAAGGCACAACAATGCCTGAAATAACTTTGCAAGCTGTCTCTTGCACAAGTATATTTTTATAAAACCATTCATGAACCTTTTTTTATCACCAAAATATTTTCGTTCAAATCTTCTTGAGATTTCAAATGTAATACAATGAAAATGTTTGGATATCTATTAAGAAAGTTCTAAATTAGAAAAAGGAAGGGAAAAATCAGAAAAGTTATCGGTTACTCTCTCCTCTTCAGTTAACTTCAAATTATTTTTGTGTGAAACTTTTAAATATCTAGTTATATTAAAATTAACTGGTTCATACATGTAAAATATTACCTTTTTAAATGCAATTTATATGAAAATATTACTTTTATATTATTAAAAACAGATTCATTGTTGTCCTAAATTTCCTCTAACAATGAAATGTACAGGGTTAGCCTAAATGATTCATTGGGCTTCAAAGGACTGTTTATTTACAAGTGTACGACGTACAAAGACGGGTGATATGTGAAGAGATACATATATTCACCAAGTTTCTGGTACATACTACAACTGTGCGCCCTCGGTCACCCGGCACACATCCCAACGGTAATCCAGTTCCGTCCAGACGTTCAATGGCATGTTTCCGTCAATGTCCGTCGGAGCAGCAGTGTTGTTGGCATTGGGAGTACATGAACTTTGTCCTTCACATAACCTTTTAAACTTGGGGATTGTATGTATCTTGACATGTATCACCCATCTTTGTTAGTTGTATACCTCTCAATACACAGTGTTTTGAAACCTGGTGAATCATTTCGGCTAATCCTGTATTTTAAAAATCTGTGTGCATGGAAATGCATTTTGTAATGGTCACATTATGCAGTTTTTGTATTTTTGTGCTTTGTTTATATAAATGCAGTGTGTGAACGACCATCTTACTTTTCAGGAATGAGGTAAAAGAAGCCATCACAAACATTGAACCTGGTGAAAATTATCTTTGGAATATGGTTAAACTTGCATCTGATCTATAATATTTTCAACTTGCAACTATTAACAACTTTATAACTATGTATATATTGTAAATTTGTCGCATCATTTTAATCAAACTTGCAGGATATTTTTTAATATTAAAAATGAGACCTGCTTAAAGTACTTTTATATTATTATTTTTGTCATAACAAAATAATTACTTTTTGTTCTGAATTTATGTATCAATTTTAATTCTCTTTAGTGATGTATTTTTTCAGATTCAATATTTATAGTTAATGAAATAAAAATGCATTTATTTCTGCTATGCCTTTGTTTTTGTACTAGTGAATAATTGATTTTAGAAAGAAGTTAAATTATTTCTGCTTCCAGCTTTTGCATATTTTATTAATATTTTGCTTTGGATTAAAAGCAAACCTTGTATAAACATCAATGACATTTCAAGATACGATAATCTCATTGTCCAACATTATGAATTAATTAAAAGTCATTAATTGAAAAATGTGCTCTGTAGTTGTCTTTATTGTGGTTGGGTGTGTTGTTTTACTTACTAAGCAGATTAAACTGATAGATATAGAAAGTTGTTAATTTTTTGTGCTTTGATCAGCCATGAATTTCATTTGGGTTTTTCTGTATGAATATTTTGTTATAATGACTAAATGGAAAATGTTTGTTGCTAAAATGGACCAGCTTGAAGAATAAACAAGTGACGACACAGAATGGTGTTAAAATGACTCGTAGGATGGAAGGAAATGCTATTAAAACAGCTATAAAATACAATGAACACCAAGAGGTGCTACTTTTTAACATAATGATTTTAAGCTGGCATATTATCTATAAATTGCATGATACAAAAATCATTCAAAATATTCCACTGGGCAGACTTTTGGACTTACAGTTATGAAATTTGGCATGTGGTCACTTCTTCAGTAGTAGGTGCTCACTAAGAAAGGGTTTTTCAAAAATTAGATTTTTAAATTAAATTAAAATTTTAATTTAATTAAAATTTAATTTTATTATTATTTTTAATAATTATTAATTATTATTATTATTAATAATTCAATGTGTTAAAATAAAATTTTAATGTGTTTTTTCTATAACTGAAACGTATTATAACACAAAAACTTGTTGTTATTATTTGGAGACTTTGTTACAGCGCTCTTGGCGACCTTCTGTAATATTCCAGAATCTTCGAGATTTCGACTCTTCACTATTGCCAGCTTAGTTTTCTTGCCAAATTTGGCGCCAAAGTTGTATATGTATAGACACAAAATTTTGCGAATAAAAAGCGTTATTTAGTGACTTGGTATAAGGAAATTATTTCCGAGCAAACGCGAACCAAATAATAACTACTTATTACATTACATTTGTTTCTGATTTTGGGGGGGGGGCCTCCCCATATATACGCCCTTGTCTGGAAGTGAAATATGCTCTAATCATGTAAAAACGAAATTTCCGGAAACAAGCATTCCTAATGACTGCATTTCAAATTTACAAGCTCAAATAAGTGAACTTTCACTGAAAATTGATAGAATGTTGCAGTTTCGAAGATCCAGAAGTATGAGTCGGCGAAATAATTCCCGCGCTCGTTCTGCTAGTCGTAAGGATCAGGTTTGCTGGTGCCACTTCCGTTTTCGCGAAAATGCTAAAAAGTGTGTCGCACCTTGTAGTTACAAGCAGGAAAACTAGAGGGCCAGTGTCGTGTGGTTTTTAAATCTTTAATTACTTTTAATTTACATTTCACATAAGAGACTAAGTAAAATGATCCAAATACAATATCTTAAAAAAATATATTCAAGTAAATTAAGCAATCCACATTGTGTTCAAAAATATTTTAGCAATAACCCCAGGAAGTAACATACACAGACATAATTTTAAAAGGTAGCTTCAGAGCTGGATAATCCGTTAGGACATAGTGAGGAATAAAATGTAAACATGAATAAATGACAGAGACTGTTATGATAAGTTAACTTCAGTTTATTTTTAAAAAAATTTAAAATAAAATTATTCAGTGGAGCAAGACATGATATAAAGGAGCACATTTACTAAAAATCTGGATTATCACACAGTTTTTGATGGATCAAGAAAAACACATTACAAGCTGAATTTGAGTAGTGACCCCTTAACAAATGTAAAACATGACATAAGCATTTTGTTGAACAAAAACAAAGTCACTAATATATATATATATGATGATACATGAGCGAGTTAATGGCATACAGATAATACAATGTAGCATGTGGATCACTCGCAGAATCAACAAATGTTATCCATTACATTGATGCTCAATTTCTACTAGCATTTTTAAATTCTTTCTTCATATACCATTAACTGCTCCTAACTTTTACATTTAAATTGAATATTGAGACCTGTAATAATAAAACCTGATCTTCTCAATTATCATTTCATTTCACAAAAAACAATCAATCTGCTCTCCCATTATGTAAATATTTTTCATATTCAAGATTATCTGCACATCACTTCACATTCTATCATTTAGGCCGAAACCTATTCTACATCTACCTCAAACGATGTTTAATAATACCTAAACATTGAAAAGAAAACACTACTTAGCTTTATATCAAATGTTGGTTGTTTTGGCTTGACCCAGGGACACGCACCGGGAAAGTTGGCAGCCAGGGTGGGAGTCTCGGTTGGCATTGGAATCTCGAGTTCGGACCAGAGACGTGTCTATCCTCTCACATGCATCCTTTCTGTCCAAGGCATACTGATGAATCAACACTGAGAGGCTCTAAGCAGACTGTCGGGTAGCTCTCCACTGGTCTTGCACGGCGATTACAGGATCTTCGTATTAGGCATGATCTTGCGGCTGGGTGCAAGCTCCACTAATGGTCCGTCATCATGATGGCTGTCCTGCAAACGGCTCAAAGTCGTCGCTGGTGCTTAGTCATCAGCCTCTCCAGATTCAGCAGGCGAGGCACTTGTTAAACATTCGATGAAAAATACTCGCAGGCATGACGTCTGTAATTCGCCTTCAATCGTTGGTAACCAAGACGCGTCCCTATAGGAAAACGCTTTTATTTCTTAGCACATCGTCTCCTTCAAGCACACACTTTCTAAGTTTCTCCCTTGCTCGTAATCACCTCTCCAGCTATGGCCGCCTTATGATGTCAAAAGCCCGCTTCTCTTTCTTTAGACGATGCCATTCCCTCCGTCTAAAAATTCTGCTAGGAAAAGACAGTTCAGCGTCTACAAGTTTGCTTCCAAAAAAAAACAAAGTCCCCTCTCCACTTGTCACCTCCTCTTCTTATACCAAAATAAGATGCCGTACCAAGCCTTTTTTTATCGCTCTCTTCCAGAGCCAAAGGTCATCTTTTTCCATTGGCAAGGCATAGAAACCAAAATTAATTTAGTTGCGCCAAGACGCCAAAACCCACAGAAACTCGCCAACCGGGACAGCAACCCCTAGTGCACGCCCCGGAAACCTGCAGTTAGCCAATAAGGGAAGCTGTGACTCTATCCGATTGGAGGTCAAGGTTTCTCAGAAAAAGGGTAGGTATTGCCCTGACCCGACCAAAGGGTAATTAATCACTATCAGGGTTCGAAAAAGTCTTTGTGTGAAAACAGACAATTTGTCGTGTCAGGACAGTAAAATTTTGGTGGTCCGTTAAAGCTCATTGTCAAAGAATCAAAAAGGCAGGAAGTGAAAATTGACCTCAGTGGTAAAGTGGGAGATTCGGATCCTTTTCTAACAAAAGAGCGGAGGACTCAAGAAACAATTTTTAATTTCAAGCTTAACGGGGTTTAAAAAGCAATTACAGCGATTCAAGATGCACGTGCGTTTCTCATGGGAAAGGGGGAGTATATACAGTAAAAGTGGAAGGAAAAAGGTCGTAGTCTGCAAGGGGGTTGTATACAGTTAAAAGGGAAGCTAGCTGTCCAGAGTTCAAAAGTGCATAAGAAAAAAAAAAACAATTCGTGTAAATTAGACAAAGAATTACAACAAAGAAATTTTTAAGTGTCTTAACAAAAAAAATAAGGGAATTATTTGCCGAAAATAAACACAAATTAAAATAAACTACACCACACCAGACATTGGTGGCGGCCGACGTTAAAGGCCAGAATATTTGCCGTCTAGTAATTCACGATAGACCATCGGGTCTTAACGTCCTAGTGGATGCAGGTACTGATATTTCTGTTGTACTTCCTTCATCCGCAGAATGCTGCAAACCAAAATCTTTGTTAAATTTGTTAGCAGCAAACGGCACAAAAATAAATACGTATGGAACTCGAAACTTATCTCTTAATATTGTTTTAAGAAGAATTTTTCCTTGGTCTTTTATTATAGCTGGTGTTTCTCGACCTTAGGCGCTGATTTTTTAACACATTACGGGATAATTATTGTTTTGAAATCTAAATCTCTTAAAGATCAACAAACCACTCTAACTTCTACTGGCAAAATTTCTGCAGATTATTATATGTAGAAATTTTGCAATTTCCCCATCTATAACTGCTTTAAAGTTATCTTTAAATTTTAACGATTCAATTCGGGAATACAATGATATTTTTGATAATGTCAAGAGATCTCCTATTAAAGTTCAATCTCATAATGTTACTCATGTAATTCAAGCAAAAGGTCCTCCTGTAGGTGCTAAGGCACGGCGTTTAGCTCTCGATAAACTAATAGCAGCCAAACAGGAATTTCAAAATTTAATCCATAAAGGAATCTGTAATTCTTCTACCAGTTGTTGGGCAAGTCCCTTAGTAATGGTAAAGAAATCTGATGGTTCGAGGAGGCCATGCGGAAACTACAGAGCTCTAAACATGCAGACCATTCCAGATAAATATCCTATTGGGTATATCCATGATTTCACCTCATATTTGCACGGCAAAACTGTTTTCGCAACCCTTGATCTCAAGCGTGCTTACCATCAAGTACCAATGCATGAAGAAAATAAGCAAAAAACTGCTATAACACCTTTTGGTTTATTTCAATTTAATTTCATGACTTTTGGTTTGCGGAATGCTGCTCAAACAATGCAGCGCTTGATGGATAATGCACTTTAGGGACTTGACTTGACTTTTGTTTTGTTTACATTGAAGATCTTTTAATTGCGTCTTCCTCATTAGAGGAACATTTAGATCATTTGAAATAAGTTTTTAACAGTCTACGAAATTTTGGTTTGGTTTTAAATCGTGATAAATGTGTTTTTGCTGTGGAAAATTTATCATTTCTTGGCCATAAGATAGATAAATATGGTATTACCCCATTACCCGAGAAAGTTGAAGCCATTTCAAATTTTCCCCGACCTAAAACAGTTCAAGATCTTAGACGATTTTTAGGCATGCTAAATTTTTTCCATCGGTTTTTACCTCAAGCGGCTCAAAAACAATTACCTTTACAAAGAAATGTTGGGGAAATGTAAAAAACGCGACAAAACTCCATTTAATTGGATTGACGAATCTGGCCAAGCTTTTCAAAATTGTATTGACGATCTTAAGGAAGCAATTCATCTGGCACATCCTGACTCTAACGCAGCAATAATTCTAATGACAGATGCATCCGACAGAGCTATTGGGGTTGTATATAGCAACGCGAAGGCGATTCCTGGAGACCATTAGGTTTTTTCTCCCGAAAACTCAATACGGCAGAACAAAAGTACAGCGCATATGACCGGGAATTGCTAGCTATTTTTGCATCCATAAAATATTTTCGCTATTTGCTAGAAGGAACTAAATTTACTATTTTAACTGATCACTAGTCAATCACTTATGCTTTTTCACAAAAAATTGAGAAACTGTCACCACGTCAAATAAATCATCTGAATTTCATTGCTCAGTTTACTGTGGATATTAAACATATTAGTGGAAAGGACAACGTGGTAGCCGATGCTCTTTCTCGAATCGAAAGTATTTCCACTTAAACTCTGGCTTACGAAGATATTGCTCGTAGTCAACAAGACGACGAGGAGCTTGATCTTTTGCTTAAACAGCCTAAAAAAATTGCAAGTTCCAAATACGGATGTGATGCTATATTGTGATATTTCCACTCATGTCATCCATCTCTGCATTCCAAAAACGCATAGATATCAAGTGTTTCGCAATCTACATGAACTTGCTCATCCTGGTGTGCGGGCTACAGTTAGGCTCATATGTAGCCGTTTTGTTTGGCCTAAGATGAAGCACAACATTGTTAATTTTACAAGATCTTGCATTGCTTGTCAGAAATCGAAAATATTTCACCATGTGCATTCACCTCTCGCGGAGTTCAAAGTGCCAAACCAGCGATTTTTTCATATCAACATAGATATTGTAGGTCCTCTTCCGTCATCACAAGGATTCTCCTATTGCCTTACAGCCATTGACAGGTTTTCCAGGTGGCCTAAAGCTATGCCGCTTGCTGACATCCAGGCGCTTGCTTGCTCTCTATAGTGGTTGGATATCCCGATTCGGAGTTCCTCAGTGGATCTCCACAGACAGAGGTTCACAATTTACAAGTGATGTATTTCACTCTGGCGAAAACCTTCGGGATACGTCTCTCACACACAGCTGCCTACCATCCTCGGGCAAATGGCGCAATTGAGAGATGGCACCGAACCTTAAAAGCAGCCATTATGTGCCACACATCCGTTCATTGGGTGTCGGCATTGTCTGCTGTTTTGCTTGGCCTTCGCACTGCCTTCAAAGAAGATCTCCAATGCTCCCCTGCTGATATGGTGTATGGCGAAAATCTTTGCCTACCAAGTCAATTTTTCGTCCAACAGCAACCATAGGCTGCAGATAATGGTTTCATAAAGAAACTAAAAATCCATATTCAGCAGTTGCGAGCAACTCCAACATCTAATCATTCTGCAAACCCTACTTTTGTATACAGAGATCTCAGTGTGTGTTCCCATGTCTTTCTGCGTGTGGCCGCTGTTCAACCTTCCTTGTCACAACCTTATAAAGTTCTGTCACGAACAAATAAAAATTTCATCATCCTCAAGGATAACAAAAAAAATGACTGTGATTATTGACAGACTTAAACCAGCTCATCTTTTGTTGGACAATGTTAACTCTTCTGAAAGTAAACTTGACTCTCCTAGAGTCGACACATCATCTCCCACTCCTTCAGCAAAGGAGCCTGAAAAATCAGCTATGCCTTTGCCTGAAAAATCATCCATACTTACACGTACTGGTCGGCGAGTTCATTTCCCGGCTAAGGGGTCTATTCTGGTACACCCGGTTGGGTTGGGTTCCGCATGTTAACAACGGAACCCAACCGGGGGTACCAGAATAGACCCCTTAGCATCAAGATTTTGTGTCTTAAAAATTATAGATCCAATTTTTTTTCCCCCAGGAAGAGGGATGGTGTGGCAGCGCTTGCATCAAGCCATTCATTTATTATTGAAATGTATCTTTTGTATCTGGCAACATTGTTATTATTCCAGATTGTATCCGCGCGATGCGATGTTGTTGCATAAGCTTTCGTCATGTAAATAAGTGGTGTAAATAATGTAAATTAAATGTATATAATTTAAATCATCGTTTTATTGCAACCATACTTCCAGCACCCTATCCTAACGCCAAAGGTTTACCACAGATTAAATGCCAACATTTCTTTCGAAGAATTTTTGCAAGTGGATGATCCCCTGGCCACATGCGGAACCTTGACAGATGCGGAGATCGTCGATAATGTGAGAGGCGTTTCAGAAGACTAAGAAGCCGAAAAGCATACCAATGCACCTAAAGCGACAACAGAAGAAGCAGAGAAGGCCGTAGAACTCTTAACAACTCTTCTTGAATCTCAGTAAAATGTTGGCCACTTGGGATTCGCAGCTCTTGCTAACCTTAGAAGGCTAATAGAAACAAAGAAAGTTAGACGTCAAAAGTCATTGAAAGACTACTTTTATCGTTAAAGGTACGAATATATGTTAAACAAATGTTACGATAATGGATGTATGTATAATCAATCTGCGATCATACCACTGTATTTTTCTACAACAAAAGCAATTAAAACGTTTTTTAATTGACCGCATTTAAAATCTCTATAACTCGAAACCTGTTTATCTCGATTTTTTTTCCTTTCCCGTGACATTCGAGATAGACAGACTCGACTGTAGTAGTTCAATTGTAAATTTTAAAGTTTGTAGATATCTGTCTGTCTGTCCGTGTGTATGCAGACACGATGAGTCCAACGCAACCAGCTAGATAAATGAAATTTAGGTTCCTTTTAGCATTAGAATCGTAGATCTTCGTCAAATTTTGGACCAAATACTTTAAAGGGTTAGCGGTCTGTCTGTCTATCCACTATGGGTATGTGAAAATTGTAGCATTACGAAACAATATTGTGTTAGGATACGAGAAGGTCAAAGAGACAACACTCCCGCTGGATTGTTTGTTGACAAAATTGTTTCCCATTGGTCCCATACCTTCTGTACTATTAAGTTTTCTTAATACTTTTCAAGCTCACCGTTTAACCTCTGTATCATTACTTTCTAAACTTTTTGATCGTATATGGTGCCGCAATAAACCTTGTACGTAATATAATTTTCCAATTTTCAACGAAAGTAAATTTTATGGAAATTGACCAACGGAGGAGGCGCTTAGATTCTATGGTCTTTTATCTTCCATTTCTGCGAATAAAAGTTTAGTGACATGACGTGTTAATAGCCCAAAGGCTGATTATTATATTTCTTTTTTATATTGTATGTACTCTATTAGCACAAGATACTGTACGAAATCTCCACGATGCTGTTCTATATTCTGAATGCCGTGCAATATCTAGGGATGACGAATATTTGACGAACTCTTATTTTCTACGTAATATCAAAAAATCACAAATACCAGTGATGAATACTACAGTCAATAAGGTGTGATTCAGTCATTTTTAATTAAATGTGCATAAAGTGGGTTTTTTAATTTCATATCTTTTAATATACTTTTGTAAGGTTTTAGTTCTATATACTGTCAACAGATGGCGCCACCAAATGCTAATCTAAAAACTCTCACAAATGTATGAACTACCCTCCCCACACAGGGAGGCATCAACACACCCACTCAGGTCGGGGAGGGGGGAGCAGGGTCTTCACTGTGAAGATCCATGACCCACGGGGTTGGGTCTTTGGTCACGGCAGATCACCTTACACCACCTCGCTATTATTTTATCACATTTCGCAGTTTCCTGTTCCTCCAAATCGCAATTTTCCCCAATCGCGGTTCAATAAGTCTTTCTGTGAATCATCCTTCTTGTTGTGATATGCGTTTTTGAATGGTTACGGCGCTTTTGTAATTCGAAGAGGAAAACGAATGAGTGTTCTAGCTTCCAGCCCATAGGAGCAGGGGGAAGAGTTATTTCCTTCATTCCCGCCGGTGTGACTTCAACAGACCACACGGATAGACTTTTTGTGGTTGATCGTTTTCTGAGACCTATGGCTATTTTTATTTCTTTTTTTTACTTAAAAGAACAGTTGGAAAATGTATTGGACAATAGCATCGTATAAAAAATTAATTGATTACTTTGGCAAACCTTATTGGTATATTAATCTGAGAATGATCGATTTTAAATCAGATTTTTACAGGCATTATAAATGTAAGGGTTTTTTTTTAGTTTTATTAAATCAATATTCTGAAAATTATGTTATCTTGCAACTTGTAGCGGCCTTGAAATTTATTTCGACCGCATTCTTTCATTCAATCTCTCCTCTTCATTGCCAATTTGCTACACTGATGAATGGGTTGATGTAATTATTTCAATGAAACAGACGATTGAAAAAAGTAACATTTGCCGATATTTTTTCTTTTATCATACGAATTAAAAAGATAAGAATATTTTATGACAGTTTTCAGAAAATTTACCGTTATTTTATTAACTTTTAAATCTATGATCTATTTTTAATTATGAATTTTTAATTTGCTTTGAATGCAACTATATTAACAACTCCTTTAAAAATATTTTGAGCATTTTATTAACTATCAAATAAATATTTCTTTGGAGATGTTTCATAATAAAGACTGAAAGTCAATTACAAATTCTGACTACCATTTATGCTCTGAAAATACATTTTGGATCATTGCGATATCTGCATGTTATCACATGTTAAAATTTTCATTCATTATTAGTGAATGAATGACAACAATCAGGTATCATTCACCAAAAATTATTGGTGAATAATGGATACATTTTCCATTTACTCATTTTATAAATTTTCGTTATAGATCTGGGGAGATACATTTTCGTTTAAATTCTGTTCCTCTTAAACAGTCTTATATTTATTTTCATACTTTGTATGAAATTCCGTCATCAAATATATAATAAAAAATACATCACTTTAATACATACTTTTTATATAAAATATCCAAATTTGGCACAGTGACGGATTAGCACAAGCAGGGGCTCTGGCAGGCATTTTCCGACGAGGGGCACGAGTAAATTTTCTCTAATTTAACTTTAAAATAACAAAGAATTAATTTTATATTTAGTTAAAAGTAATTAAATATTAATTCATTCATTCATTCACTTATAATGAATACATATTTGGATTAATAAATTATTTGTAATTTTAATATAGTAAGAATTGTCTGTCGTGACGACGGGTAATAATAGAAAATGAAGAATTAAAAACATAAATTTCAAAAACCGTCTAATTTTTTCTCTGGCCATGGTAGCTCGGAGATAGTTTCTTTACTAGGCTAAAACTTCTTTCGCTCGTGCTTGTAGATAAGAGAGTCGTACCATTAAATTTTATTTTTTGGAAAAAATTTATTTTTGAAATTCAACAAAACTTGCAGACTGATTGGAGTCCTTTCACTTCATAACACTCATTCATTTTATCCAAAAATAAGAAATTAGTTTTTAAATTTTAACTCACCTGTCTTCATATTTAAGCAAGTGTGCTTAATTTTATGTTCTTGGAGCTATTACAAGTATGAATGTATTTTTTAATAAAAGCATTTTTTTACTTAATTTTAAACGCAATTTTTCTCAATACGGCATATATGAATATTTTAACAACAATTATTTTTAACAATTAATTATTTTTATTAATTATTTTTATTTTTCATTGTTTTACTAAGACACCTTTATCCAAAGCCCTTTAAAAATTCAGAAGCATTTGGAAATATATATCTTTTGGTGTGAAATAACTAGCAGGAGAAAAAAAAATTATTATTTTTCATCCCGATTTCTTAATGTTGGATATGTTTCATAAATTTCTGGGGACACAGTGGCCTAGTAATAAGATCTCAGTTTCGGGACTGGAGAGCTCCAGGCTCGAAACCCGATTCTATTGAAGATTCGCCGTATATGTGGGCCTGCTGAACTCTAAATCATACGCAGGGGGCCAAACGTCCTCCCGTCGGTGTGGTGCGGAAGTTTCGAAAGGGGGCTTACAGCTCAGGTGTCGTCCTCTTCATCTGACCACGGTTCAAAATGACGAGGTCTTTCCCTTATAAACGTAAATCTCCTTTCAATCCTTTCTAGTTGAAATAAAATCTTCAAATATAGTCTTTTTATTACATCACAATAGTATGGTTTGAATAAAAATGTGAGATGTTTGGAAGAAAAAAGACATTTACTTTAAGCTTTGAAACAATATATATTTTTAATGAACAATTAGACTGTACAGAATTTTTCCGGCGTCAGTATTGTTTGATGAAAAAGTAATTTAAAACGTTTATTATTTTATTTATTTGTTTTATAATTATTATATTTATTTTAATTTATAAATTTAAGATTATTGAATTCAAAAGCTTCTTAAATATTGCCAAAAAATAATTAACTAGTTACAATTGTAATTAAAAGTATGCTTAATTTCATCGCTTCAAAAATAATGATTGACAAGTCAAAATCTATAACTGTTCTTCTAGCGATCGGGGCCCCGGCTCACAGTAAAGTTCAGATAAGATAAAAAAAAAAGAAGTAAATAAGATATA
>BGPR01029911.1:0-18988 GCA_013235015.1 Araneus ventricosus
GTCACTTTGCCAACGACAATGGAGATATGCAATTATTGTAATCCGAAAGGAGGTGTAGGCAAGTATTTGTTGAACAAACAATCTGGAACTTAAGTCCTTAAATGATTATAACATTCCTTTTCATAACAACCTCCTTTCGTTTTTAAATTTCAGTTCAATTCCAGGATTCATTCAATTGCGTTTTACCAGAGATCTAATCTTTTAGAATGAAGTTTTGTTCTCTAATGTTTCATATTCAATAGGTCGGACCTTGGGAGGTGCGGCGCACAGTTAAAAATCAGCCAAAATTCTTATTTAGTTCACAAGACTCTTGGGAAAATGACAAAGGAAAGAAACTCGAGATGAAATTAGTTCGAGGTTCGCGCATTTAGGAAGATTTTGCCGCAAGTTTATTGGATAATGCAAGTGTTATAGAAATTGCATTTTCAGGAATTATATAGTGAGGAAGAATTTACTTTCGGGTTCGTTTTGCAGTTGATTTGTGAGGGACAGAACTTTACCAAAATTACGCCATTCTTTTCGATTTAATTTAAGAACTATTCAGACGCTAGTAATTTTTTGAAAAATTTAATAACGTTTTTCGCAAACTTGGGATTTCCATCCAGAATAATTTAATATTACGCTAGAGTAGAACCGCGATTATCAGGTAGGGGGGTCTGTGAACCGAACCGACACCAGAAAATCGAACTTTTTTTAAATTTTTTAATTAGGTCAACGAATTTTTCAGAAGAAGGTCAAAGTTGGCATTGTATCCGATTTTCACGATGCGAAGGCTTGTAAAAGTTTATTTTCGGGAGATTATCTTTTATTACTTAAAAAGTCATTTACAGAAAAAAAAACAGTTCCATTTTTAGGCATTATTCGGAAGTGATGTGAATAAATTCATGCATTTTAATGAAACAATGGCACTATAAATGTATCGGAAAGTTGTACGTTTTCAAGCGGGCAAAATATTCTTTTGATTGGTTGGTTGGCTTGGTTTTAATGGCACAAGGACCAATTTGGCCATACTGCGCCAAACGTTCGTTGTTTTAGAATCACATACAAATTTTAAAATGTAATTGAGAGAACTAAATGGATTTAAAAAATTGTACTTCCTTTAAAAAAATAAAAACATTGACGCAAGGATTGGTCCCCAGGATATCAATTAAATCGATGATATGTGCTCCACGTGAGCTTGTCTGAGAA
Organism: Araneus ventricosus; assembly: GCA_013235015.1. Taxonomy (NCBI): domain Eukaryota; kingdom Metazoa; phylum Arthropoda; class Arachnida; order Araneae; family Araneidae; genus Araneus; species Araneus ventricosus. The sequence goes on from BGPR01029911.1 coordinate 1,189, forward strand.
TAAAAAATATTCTTTTGAGAACATCTTTAAACCCTTAACCGTCGTACGTGCGTCTAATTATCGCATTTTTAGGCTTAAACTAAAATTTAATCGGTTAGCTTTATAATTCGACTAAAAAATTACATAGAATACATAAACATGTCAAGTATTCTATGCTTTCTTAGATGAATGAAGACGGCTCCTTTCCAAAATAGGAGTATTTTATTAGATAGCAAAGAAAAGTGTTAAGGGGTTGCAGTAACATCTGGAAAATCCAAAGTAAAGAGCAAAAATCGGTACCATTCGTGGTCTTGCCACGACTGATTACCATTTCAAAAACTGCGTGTAGGAATGATAACTAATAAAAGCTCTTAATAAGTGGCAGTGCCTGCGGACTTATTTTTATAATTTCGAAGAAAAAAAAAACGTTTTTAGAAAACTTTGCCAAAAGAAAAGTAACGATTTAAAGTTGAGCCAAATTTATCCAAATTTTCGATTATCCGAGGTCATTACGGTCCCAGTCAGCTTGAATTGAGGTTCAACTATTCACTTTAAATAGAATTTTGGTTAGTTAAAAAAAGCAATGTCAGGAAACGTCAAAAGTCACATCGAAGTATTCGGACATTAAAGAGAAGTGAATAAAAATACCAATTCAAAATAATTTTTATTTTGTTCTACTAAATAGAACTTATGCATCAAAATACAAAAAGCAATATTAAAATTCTACCGCAACGACGAATATTAGTCATTTACTTGACGAAACGTTTTGATTTAGTATTTAAAAATTAGGGTTATTGATTTGAGCAGTCTTTACTCTAAACAGTTTTATTACAGGGACTATTTTGAGTAGATCAATTCAACCTCGAGGAACACCTACCAATCCACGGCCGGCTGTTGCTCGAGGCGACCTTCGATTGGTTTAAACTAGTGGAATTCAAAGCTTCACAACTCGGTCAGTTTTAGTTGCAGACGAGTGGAACTTTTTATGTTTAAAATGTTAGTGTGTTAAGATTATTTAACTAAAGATTATTAGAAGCGGGGTACTGTACACAAATTTAGATTTCATAACTTTTCAGCAGTATATTTATCGACTTAATCATAAAATATAATTCATTTAAGGCCTTTTTTAAACTGGAAGCGTATACATATATTTTAAAGGCTAAGAAATTAGCTATTGGGACACGATTCAAGTGGACAACTAGCATATCCCATATTAAATGCTTATACATCAACCATTTTGCGTATACTGCTAAAATGATTGCCAAAGCTATGATGGTATGTGCGTTGAGTGCATATGGCACAGGTACCATATTTTCCCCTCTATTAAATGCTGCAGTTTCGTTAAAATTGGTTCGTTTAAAAAACATTCAGCAGGAAGTTTAGCTTTACTGAAAACGTTCTATTGAAATACAAAATGTTTAATTTGTGTGGTTTCTAGTACCTCTTATTTTGAAAAAAATGTACGGTTTCACTTGAACCACTTAATTGCTTTGCCCGTACGCCATACGTGCATAAAATTATCCAAATTGTTTACTTGCATGAATTATCCCAATTAAACTTGCAAATTAAAACAGTCATCTACGGACGCAATAATTGGATGCAAAAATTATGTGGAATCTATAAACATTTCGGCTATCTTTTCGGTTCTCAATTGAACTAAAACGACAACTCATTCTCAAAATAGAAGGCGTCATCTAATTAAATAGTACAGAAAACAGTTAAGGAGTTGAACCTGTAAATGTGTTGTTTAACACGAGCCACAGCTCGTGTCCCAAAATGCACAATACTGGGCGTTCCTTAAATATTCTCATAAACTTTAATAACATTTTTAATTTAAGCCATTATTTTTGCACGATGTGCGACAAAATGAATTTAAAAATTAGTTTCAATAATTATATTTAAAATTTACATACATTAAGCGACGATACCCTTGCATCTGTACGTCCGTCCGGGAGCATGTTGCGTCAATTTGTGATAGCTTGACACGATATTGCATTTTCAACATACACTTCGAGAAACTACCAATACATTAAGTGCAGTTACAGCTTTTTGCCCTCACACACAAAAAAAGGACGGAGTCGCTGCGCTCATATCCAATTTGGACGCCATCTGTAGTTCGCGAGACATATTCACGACTGATTAGCCAAACTAAAGCAGCCACATCCAGTCGCTACTTCAAACGCTGTAGAAAAATTTCTGCAGTGCTGCCACAAGGGATTAACAAAATACGGTGCTTGCTTGTTAAAGCGTCCACCGAACTTACTTGACGACCTTCGAATTTCTCTAAGCTCGTAAGTTCAGCGTTCTAGCGAAGCTACTATGTTCCGGCTCACGCAGCTAGGGAAGCCGCAGGGTATTTTTTAAGTTAAAAAAATATGCTCGGTTCCCACTTGGCCTTATTCACAAAAAAAAAAAAAAACAAGTAATATTTTTCAAATACCAATTCGAATTTGAGAACAAAAGAAACACGTAAATACACGAGCAAAAAAAGTGACAACTACAGGATTGCACGTTTTTATTAGGGATTCAAACGTTTTTGGCAAGATTTTACCACCATCTTGGCGATATATCTCGATTGTTTGGCGATTCACTCTCGGTGGCTGCTTTAACAAGAAAGTACCTAAAATATTCTTACTATGATTTTTTACGAAGGAATAACTTTTTGACTGACCTACGTGTAACTGCGTGAAGTCATGAAAGAGACCAAAAATGAATTTATTAACTGTAGCTATCATTTGTTTTGGAACGCAAAAATATTTTAACCTTCCTTTTAAATTCTCTAATCCATAAGGTGTATTACGGATGTCTAAATTGTACGCCAACACGCATGACGAGTCGCTTAACAGAAATGCAAAGTGACAACATTTTTAATACCTTTCCTTACGGGAAATGTTAACCCTTTTGGATCCAAGAAATAAGCTCATTTTACTTGCATTATTTAATATGTTGTCTGTAATACTCAACTTCAAACTTATTTTCGTCTATTCCATGTAAACTTCAATATAAAAAGTTTTACCGATGGAAAATTTATGAAATTTTATTTAATAAATCTTGGATCTTTAGAGATGGCACATCGAAGCTAAAAAATGAGTTTGCTGAAAATCTCATTAAACATTTTTCCACTTTCTTCCTAAATGTAAACGTCTCAATTAAAATCTATAAGTTGGAACACAGCGTATTTAAAACCGCGCCAAGTCGCCAAGCTAAAGATAAACGTGCATCCGTCACAGTTAAAGGTTAATCGTTTCATGTTGACTCGTTTTGAACCCAATGCATTTGTGGTTTGTCGTTGCACTATCTCCCGTTTTAAACTTAGAATTTCAACAGAGCTACTAGCTTTCCTAGCTCATTGAATGTACGGAATCTGATACTTTTAATTATTCTAATGAAGGAAAAATTGCGCTCACGATGCCTGCGGCATGCTGAAGTGGGCACCGGGCAAATTTTTTTAACTTAAAAAACATCAGCGGCTTCGCTTTCAGCAAAGTGGGATCCTAGTAGCTTCGCTAGCTTAGTGAATGTACGGAATCGGCGTCTTTTAATTACTCTAATGAAGCAGCAGAACATTTGCCCTTAGTAGCGTTCAAAATAAGTGACAGTAAAAAATTAAGACTTACTCGGTTCTAATATTTGCACTTGGGAAGAAGCGCTCTTAATATATGAACAAGAAATGAATAATTCGGCGCATTATAGAAACCATCGCGCAGTGAAGACAGCATTCCAAACGATGAATTCTAAAGTATGACCAAGCAACTTCAAAAATTCCATGCAAACGATTTTTAATACAAGGCAACGAAAAAATCTCAATTATATGATCGGAAAAATATATATTCACAAAATAAACTCAAGTTCTATTTGTCATTTTTTTACCAATTGAAATCATTCTAATTAAAATATATTTTATTTTTTAATTAAATATTTAATAAATATTTTAAGTTATTTAAAAATCCGCGTAGTATGTAAACAACTGAAATCACGCGAAATGCTTGCCATGACGTAAGCGATCTAGCCGATGGGTTGCCAATGGAACTAATCCGCTTGATTCCTCAGGTAACCATATTGGCGATGAAATCGCGTGTGTTCCAACTTGTCCAACCAACCCACGTCTCTTCAAAACTTGCAATTGTGTTGTGTAGCTGAAAAGCTGGCCATCACCATTTTTCAAAAACACATTTTTTTCAAAGATTTTAAGCCCATTTTACCCTCTTAATACCATTACACCATATTTGATTTGATGTGACTTTCTCTGGCACAAGATCCTCAAATGGGATAAGCTGCGCCGAAAACCAAGAATCTGTATAGAAAATAAGTGCTTAATAGAATCGTTAGTTAAAATCCAAGTAAAAAAGTGAGATGAATGAACCGACAGTACAAAGTTACTAAAACAAGACATTTAAAAGAGATCAGATCAAAGATAAGAAAACTAAATATCATGGAAAACACCAATGTCCTTCAAGTACATGAAGAGGTTAAAATGTGGAATTTGTCCCAATAAAAATGACAAGTCGAAACTGCTTGAGCAAAAGTACCGCAACCGACGTCTATCAACAGCCACACAGTCTGTTAAGATGTGTTTGACAGTATGTCACCACAATGGCTACATGTTGGAGGAGACTCCGCAAAGAGCAAATATTTATGTGTCAGTCGTGTATGCCCAATACGAAGTCTAGTTAACACGACGTCACAGCGTCTGTTAAGTTTCGTAACCCAATGCGAGAGAACCGGTTTAATGGCATGGAGCTTGTTATTTGTTTCCATATTCCATTTTTCTTGCCACTGACAATGGCACCACTGATTGACGGCAGATCGCACATCAGCATAAACAAGTGGTCGTGTCAAGAATTCTGTAGCCGACTTTGCAGATTTGTCTGCCAATTCATTTCCGGTAATGCCAACATGGGAGGGAACCCATGAAAATAGAATCCGAGCCCCTTTTGAAAGTAAATGCCTATAGAAGTCTTTAACTTCTTTAATGAGTGGATTACGAGTTGAGGAGCTACGTAAAGATTCCAGAAGACTCATAGAATCAGTGTATAAAATGGATTTTCTAATTTCGTGCTCATCAATGTACTTGAGTGCAAAATAAACAGCCGTAATTTCTGATGAGAATACAGAAGTAAAAGAGTGTAGTTTATAACTGATGATGTGACCATTAGTAAAAAATGCGCAGCCAACATGGTTCAAGGATTTGGAACCATCCGTAAAAACTGGTTGATAAGACTGATAAAATTGTCGATGTTGATTAAAAAGTGAAATTAAAACTGAGTTGTTGGATTCTGACTTGGTAAAATTTCCAAAAGGGTTAATGTAAGAAATGCTGTTCTCCATCCATGGAGGATGGCCACAAAAATCAGTTGTGTGAACCTTTACACCATGAAAAGTGTCTGGAAGCATATTACGCATACGCAGTCCAAAATGAGGGATGCATGAGGGGCGGGCATTGAAGAGGCGATTATTATTGCCATTTAATAATGTCCCACGTAAAGGATGCTTGTCGTTTGACAGAATTCGAAAGTAATAAGAAAGAGACAATTTATCTCTTCTAGATGATAATGATGGTTCAAAAGCCTCCGCATATAAACTGGGTATAGGAGATGTTCGGAAGGCTCCTAAAGACAGCCTTAGAGCTTGATGATGAACATAATCAAGGCGTTTCAAGTAAGAAGGTCGAGCAGAGCCATATACGACACTTCCATAGTCTATCATAGACCGGATGATGCTTCGATAAACACGAAGCAAACATGAACGGTCTGCTCCCCAGGAAGTATTGGATAGAGTTCTTAAAATATTTAATGATCGAAGACATCTCTTCCGTAAGCTGGCAATGTGCGGAAGGAAAGTCAAACGTTTATCAAATACTAGACCCAAAAATTTATAGTTATCTTGAAAACGAATGGGGACACCACTCAAAAACAATTCTGGATCAGGATGAAGTGGCCGTTTGCAAAAGTGTATGCCTATTGTTTTTTGTGCAGAAATAGTAAACCCGCTTTTATTTGACCACTCAACAATATTGTTGATGGCCGTCTGAAGCTGTCTTTCTATGAGTTGCATGTTGCGAGCATAACATGAAATGTGCAAATCATCAACGTAAAGATTCTTTTGCACAGTTTGTGGGATTACTGATAAAATAGGATTGATAGCTAAAACAAAAAGGGTTACGCTTAAAACACAGCCCTGAGGAACTCCTTCCTGGCAAAAAATGTTGGAAAAAGTATTCCCCAGTCGGACTCTAAAAAATCTTTGCTTTAAAAAGTTTTGAACAAATATAGGTAAATTTCCTCTAAAACCAAGATCATATAGATTTTTCATGATGCCATACCTCCAAGTACGATCGTATGCTTTGTAAATATCGGAAGAAAATGGACACTAGATGATTTCGTTTTAAAAAAGCAACGCGAATATCTGTTTCCAATGATATTAAATTATCAATTGTGGATCGTGACTTCCGAAACCCACTTTGGAAGGGAGATATGTATTCATTCTTTTCTAGGATGTGTACCAATCGTACATTTACTATTCGTTCAAAAAGTTTACACATGCAACTAGTTAGGGCTATTGGTCGATAATTTAGCGGATCCTGCGGGTCTTTACCCGGCTTCGGTATCGGAATTATAAAAGCATGTTTCCAACAATCTGGAAAAACATGTTCTTTCCAAATGCGGTTAAACATGTAAAGAATATTTAGAAGCGAGTGTTCTGAAAGATGTTGAAGCATAGAGTAGGTTACCTCATCAGGACCAGGTGAAGTGTGTTTAATAACAGATAATGCTGTATGCAGTTCAAAGATAGTCAGGTCACTGTTGTAAGATAGATGTTTAGTCGTCTGGAAGCGCAACTTAATGCGTTCCATACGATTTTTATGCGTGAGGAAAGGTTCGGTATAGTTACTTGCTGAGCAAATAGAGGCAAAAGCTTCAGCAAGAACATCCACCATTTCTGAAATATTACGAACCTCCTGACCGTTCTTTCGCAGACAGGAGATGCGTTTTTCTGGATAAATACCGCACGCCCTTCTAACATTTTCCCACATATCTTTTGCTGTAACAGAGGAATTAATACTGGACACAAATTTAATCCAGTGTCCACGTTCACTTTTCCGCCTAGCCCACCGTGCAATGCTTTTAGCTCTTTGAAAGGCTATTTGATTAGCCGAGGTTGGATGTCGCCGGAAAACATTCCAGGCTCTTCTTTGGTCACGATTGGTATCAGTGCAATACTTATTCCACCATGGTTTCCTATTCTTAGGGAAGCTCAGTCCCGATTTGGGAATACTGGCATCTGCAGCTGAAATGATGGTTTTAGTAACCAAGTTAACTACTTCATTAAGATTTTCACCCTCCACCATGTTACGAGTAATCAATGCTCTTAAAGTGAAATTTGTCCAATCAGCTCTATGAAACAAGTAGCGTATTGGACGTTGAGCATCGTTAGAACCGACATTCACACGGTCCAAAAAAATTGGGAAATGGTCACTGTCACGCAAGTCAACTCCAACTCTAAAGTTAAAATAAGGAGCAAGAGACGGAGTGCATAGTGCAAGGTCCAAAGAGTGGAAAGTTCTACTTCGTTGATGGAAGTAGGTGTCTTCTCCATTGTTAAGTATGCAAAGGGAGTGAGTATTAACAAACTCCTCAATTTGTCGTCCACGAGTATTTGTATTCTTATTGCCCCACACTGGGCTATGACCATTAAAATCCCCAATAATGATAAAAGGAGTAGGCAATTCATCGACTAATCTGTCGAGATCTCTGTCATTGACACTAGTACTCGGTGGCAAGTACAGGGTGCAAACAGTTACTAAATTGGAAAGCATAACTCTAACCGCTACAGCTTGCAAATTTGTATGTAAAGTGACGACTGACGAAGGAGTATCATGGGAAACTAGGAGAGCAACCCCTCCAGAAGCTCGACCAGATTCATTTTCATTATCTTTTCTGACAAGGCTATAGCGTTTGATTTTTGCAATATCAGCAGGTTTCAAGTAGGTCTCTTGAAGTGCAATGCACACTGGATGCACTTCATAAATCAAGTCTTTAATGTGACAAACCTTGCTGCGGAAACCACGGCAGTTCCACGAAACCACGCAGGCCATCAAGAACAATATTTATCTGGAGGTTTTTTAGGCTTTTCTCTACTTTTTGTAACGTTTTTAGAAGCAGAAGTTGAATCCAGTTCCATATCAGATTCAGAAGAAGTATTTGATTTCAAAAAATGTTTGGCATCCAGAGTTTTCTTGGAGCTATTCTCAAGAGGTTTTAATTTTTTTTTATTTTTTACAATGTCAGTTTTAGAATTACTAGGAGTTGGTTGCTTTAATTTCTTTGGCGAATTATTCTTCACACTGCTAGTAGCTGTCGGAGCAGCAAAGAACTTAGATTGCAATGTTGAAAGGGGAATAGATACTGGTAGTTGCAAACTATTTTTTGGTTGCATTTGAACTGTAGAAGAGTAGGAAACACCAACTGTCGGAGTTCTATCCTTTACAATTTGTCTTGCTTCAGGAAAAGTAATATTCCTTTTAATTTTAACTGCAATAACTTCTTTTTCAAATATCCATGTAGGACAAGATTTGGAAGATGCAGCATGGGGACCAGAACAATTTCTACATTTGAAAGTGTCAGAAGTACAAACATTTATTTCGTGCCCAGATTCAGCGCATTTACCACAAACAGGGTCAGTACCCCGACACGACTGTTGGGAGTGCCCATACCTCTGGCATTTGAAACACCGAAGAGGATTGGGAATATAGGGACGAAGTTTGCAATTTATGTACCCTGCTTTTATGGATTTTGGCAGTACCGGTGTCTGAAAAGTTAAAACAACGTGTTGAGTAGGGATAAGTCGACCGTCACGTCGAATGTTTATACGACGAGCGGCACAAACATTTTGATCACGGAGTTCTTCCACGAATTCTGCTTCTGTAACATGTATAAAATCAGGGTTGGAAAGTACACCACGAGAGACATTCAGTGTTTCATGAAATGACGTTTCGACTGGAAAAGTACCCAGATGCGTTAATTTGCTAATTACTGAAGCTTGTTTAGAGTCAACTTGTACTAGAAGATCACCAGATCGCAATTTCTTGACATTTTGTATTTCACCAATACATGATTTAAGGAGTTTCTGTACCAGAAAAGGGGATACCGTATGAAAAGTGTTTGGAGTGTTGATCAACATGTAACGAGTAGATGAATTGGCTTCGACGACGAAAGACAAGGAACCCATAAGATATTGGTAAAGATTCGGGCTCGGCGGCATCGCCCACCACGGAGCCCAACAAGGGATAGCAGCCACCGGCTCTGGGCATTCCCAGCCTCGGCGCTTACTATGATGCTAGCCAATACCTATACGCTGGGAGTCACCCCCGGGGACAGTGACCACCCTTAACGCCAAGCCCAAGGAGTGACCCCTTCGCTTGATCCCTAGCAGTCTAACCACGCAGGTGGCTAGGTACCAGCCGATTGATACATTGGGGACCACAGTGCACCACCCGTCTAATGGGTCGCCACGCACGGCCAACACGTGGGAGTATTTTGCCGTCCATGAGAAGCAGGAAGCAAACAGAGCGGCGACAGCTTCTCATGGAGAGCTCCCTCGCCTACTCTCGAGGGAAGGAAGGGAAAAGCAAAAACATAAGGGGAGGAAAAACTAGAAAGGAGAGCAGACACTAGGGTACCTCGGGGTCGTGAAGCCCGTCACACCTGGAGAAGATGTGCCCCTGAGGGGACCATTACACCATAAATTGCTTAGAGTGAAACACGTCGCTGAAAGGCTTCGAATGCCATGCACATTTTTTAAATTTCATTTTGGCGTAATGCAACAGAAATTCGACTTTTCCCAAATTTATTCTTTTCTGGAGATGGTCAGTTTCGCAGCTACATGACACAATTATACTATTAACTGCATCAGGATCGAGCTACATGACATCTGCCAAATTCCTACAAGAAGTTGAAGTTGATTTGACTTTCCCTGGCACAAGATCCTCGAATGGGATAAGCTGCGCCGAAAACCAAGAATCTGTACAGAAAATAAGTGCTTAAAAGAATCGTTAGTTAAAATCCAAGTAAAAAAGTGAGATGAATGAACCGACAGTACAAAGATACTAAAACAAGAAATTTAAGAGAGATCAGATCAAAGATAAGAAAACTAAATATCATGGAAAACACCAATATCCTTCAAGTACATGAAGAGGTTAAAATGTGGAATTTGTCCCAATAAAAATGACAAATCTAAACTGCTTGAGCGAAAGTACCTCAACCGACGTCTATTAACAGCCACACAGTCTGTTAAGATGTGTTTGACAGTATGTCACCACAATGGCTACATGTTGGAGGAGACTCCGCAAAGAGCAAATATTTATGTGTCAGTTAAGTTTCGTAACCCAATGTGAGAGAACCGGTTTAATGACATGGAGCTTGTTATTCGTTTCCATATTCCATTTTTCTTGCCATTGACAATGGCACCACTGATTGACGGCAGGTCGCACATCAGCATAAACAATTAATCGTGTCAAGAATTCTGTAGCCGATTTTGCAGATTTGTCTGCCAATTCATTTCCGGTAATGAATTCCTACAAGAAAATTAGGGGTCTAATTTTAACAATGTGTGTAGGCTGGATACCAGCTTCAATGCATGGGACAAAAATCGTTGAGGGACATTCCTTCGCGCGTAGGGCTACCAAATTTGGTACTTGGTGCTACTTCTTGGGCATTGGGTGCTTAGATAAGGATTTCTAAAAATTTAACGATTTTTAATTAAAAATTAACAAAGTTAATGTTTTTCCTCATTCACTTGGGGCATATTATTACACAAAAGGCATTTTTTCGCCACATTAAAACTTTAAAAAGTAGATTTTCAGTGATAAATTATATTTCCATATAATTTAAATTTTAAAAATATTTTTAAGTATATATTATAACAATAATTTTCATTGTTTTAGTTACTGAATTTAAACACACGCGCGTTGAGATTAAATACATTTTTCGTGTGCACGTTATCGTTGCTATTATTACGAGTCAATTTTTGAAAATATAAAGAGACGAATCGTGATTAACCCTTAACTGGTTCGCCCGTACGCCGCGCTTGCATCGAATTATAGCAATTTTAAACTTATAAACTAAAACAAGATCATTCGCAGACGTTACAATTCGATACAAAAAAGTTGTATGGAATCCATAAACACTTCAGCTGTCCTTTAAGTTCTCAATTAAATTAAAATGACAACGCATTTCCAAAATAGAAGATTTCGTCCAGTTAGAGAGTTGAGAAAATAAGCCAGTTAAGAAGTTAAAACATTATCATGCTACGATGTTTTGTACTAGAGGGTGGTTTGAATCTCCAATTTTTTAAGCCACTCTTACGCAAGCATAACAATTCTTAAAATCTTTAAAATATCACCCTAAAAATCTTGTTAACAAATTGACAAAACTTCCATAAAGGCCAAATATGGAACTTAAACATTTTCTAAAAGATGTAGGGCCTTTCTAAAAGAATTAGAACAGTTGAATTTGAAAGAACTGTATACTATTATTAGTCGGTTCCTTAACAGAATAAAAGAACTTATAAACAATGTAAATTTCAAACTCGAAGATTGTCGAAAATAGGTGCATTAACTTTAATAATCTTTTTTGATAGATATAACACATTTTATAATAGAAAACTTTATTTTTTTTACCTTGTGAACTGAAGTTTTCATTCGCATAACGACTTAAACTAGATTAATCTGGAATTTACGGTATCCACTTGCTTCGTTCCTCTTAGGATCACCAACTCTTTGCCGCCAAAAATGGCGATGAGAGAACTTAGGGTGCGTCTAGACATTTTTAATGAGCGACAAGCGCGCATGAGCACAAATTGATCTTTTCATCGGTATTTTGCGTATCGGGCTATATTGAGCCATTGGACTGTTTTGTTCAACTCTTCGATACGATTGGTCGATTCATTCGAATTTGAATAAAACTTCGTTTGGAATTCTTCGGATTGAATATCGGTTCAGTACCTTGTGTGTTAGTTTGTTTCGTTTTTCAACGAATAAGCGAAGCTACGAGTATTCCGCTATGCTGAAAGCGAAGCCGCTGATGTTCTTAAGTTAAAAAATTTGCCCGGTACGCGCTTGAAATGCCGCAGGCATTGCGTGCGGAAATTCTAGTTTTCGAAATTTTTTAAAAACCTAGATTGCTATCATTCAATGAGCTATTAGTTTCCAGCTATGCTGAAAGCGAGGCCGCTGATGTTTTCTTAAGTTAAAAAAATTGCCCGGTACACGCTTGAAATGCAGGCATTGTGTGCTCAATCTCTCCTTTTCAGGTGAAGCTTGCGCAAGAGAGCAATAAAAATCGCACTGCACAACCAAAACAGTATTTGGCGACGGCAAAGGAAATTGCGCCAAGAAAAATTGGCGAGAAACAGGTGTGTACCGTGAACTCCAGGTTAACCGCCCATCCACTATAATGGCACCCAAGGGTCCCACAGGTTACTAAAAGGACAAATCGTCCAAGGCACAACAAGTATAACGATAAAGTACAATTAAACAACCAATATAAATATAGTATAAATTAAAACCTCCTAAAGTAAAAAATTAAGTAGCTAACTTGAGAAAAATTAACAAATTAAATGAAATACAAACTGCAATTCTCTTGCTAAAAATAATTTTGGAGCCAAAGAAAATATTACGTATAACTATGTAAACAAGGACATGGGCACGAATAAATAAAGGCTAACTTTCAAAAGGATCAATATTAATTACGAGTACTTTTTTTAAAAAAGTCAAAATAGAAAAATAAATCGACAAAAATGCAGAAATTAAAAGAAACAAAATTATAAAGATACAATATGAAACATCGATTTCTTTCCCCTTTTCAGACTGCGGCAATTTGTTAAACCCTTCGTTAGTCGCAGTATCCGATAGATATAGTCTGCATCTATTAACAGTTTTTAACGAATTGCAGTTAATTTTTTTTTACATAACACTCTTTTACACATCGGTACCAATTTATTAAAGTTCTTAAGGGAAGATGATTGAAACCCGATAAACATATCGTAGAACAGCTTTTATATCCGCGAAATAGATTGTGAACATTTAAGAATGAAAATGCTTACGAATAACGGAAAGTTAAATTTTATTCTGCCTGAATATTTTATAGATAAAATTATCGCAGCGTTCAAAAGATACAAAATAGAATTAACTTTGCTTTTCGTATTGTTAACTGATGACTGCGAGCATGATGCCCGAAATTTGTTCTCGTGATTAATTCGATTATGTAAAGGTGCAAAACCTCTCAATTACCACCTTTTAGCAAAACTTTTCATTAATGTTCTGGTCCTCATTTAAAATCTTAAAATAGTCGAGTCTTGATCCTCTGTCTTGGGAGCTCCTCTACCCAATCCTACATATCTATGGCTAGTATGCTGTATTTTGAGATAATCTACGCTTCAGCATAAAGAAAATTTGTACAAAGACAGAACAACTGTTGACAGGTTTTATCCAAATTAGTAAAGATTGTCACTTCATCTATTATATCATTCATCTGCAAGATAGACGACCTGACCGAGGCTTTATCATCTATCTCGGATCCGTTCCTGGAGTTACGCTTCACGGATCGAAATGAAGTATTTCAAAAAAATGGCTTCTTTTTTTCTAGAAGGTTTCGAACGATTAATCAAAATCTCACATTCAACTTTCCAACTGATCATAAATGTAGTAGACTGACTGGCCTGCCAGTAATATTTCTCCGTCAAAAAATGAGAGAATAATTTATTTTTCTACGACTTACCAATTTCGGCGTTCTGTCACGTTCTGTTTCACAAAACTCGAGACTAGTACTTTGGAAGCATTTTTTGAGAATGATGACAAGGCAATGAGTGAGATCAGTGCTTTCCTGGAGTCTTTGCTGGTCATCATAACCTTCGATGATTAGGGCATTCCTTTTTTAGTAGTCTTGCAGCAACGATCAGTAAATAAATGTAGTGCGGAAGCTGCTAAAAAATGTAAACATTGCCCCCTCAGCCACTTTCTCTTTCACCCCTTATTCTCGGCTAATTCAACCTGTCTTGGCGCATGCGCAAAAGCCAGTGGCTGATCGGGCCGATGGAAACATGAATATCCTTCCTCCGCACTTTGTGTCTTAAAGTTAGCAATTATCTAAAGCTCAGATTTCCCACCCTGCTACCTCTGCCGCTTGTGGATTGTAAATCGGATGACAGCCAGTGACAGGAAATACGTGCTTGTTCATTATTCCTTGGCGTCTGCCATATATCTTTTCACGCTACTACACACCCTATTATCACAAGATGCTGAACAATATGAAAAACATGGTATAGAAAGATATTGTACAATATCTTGTTAAGGCACATCGATTTGTTTAGCTCGACATTTATCGGCGACTGTTTTGTGGAAAGAGTTCACACCGAATCGAATTTGCAAGAGAAGCCAATTGAAGATGTGTCAAACTGGTATCTTAAGAGCTTTAAGTGCCGCGAAAGATGTCAACGGCGAGGCACAACATGCTGATACTTTTGTCGTTGCAGAAGAGCTGGATTTAGGAGGCAATCGGCCTTTCGTTGTCTTATTAACGTCCAAGTTGAGGAATATGACGTTTATTTTGGGATGGATCTGGTATTTGAGGCTGTAGTCAATGAAATGGCGAAACCAGGGCTAAATTGAGCTCACAACTGTCGAGCGCTTCACGCGAGACGACTTATTTGGGTCCACTGAGCATATCAAGATTAATCGCACCAAGCTTATCCATTCATGGTGGACCTGTTGGTGAGCATCTTCCTGAACCTGCAAACCTGCCGCAAAGCCGAGATTCTTACACAGTCCACAGGCCTGGAAAAGTTCAGAGATTATGGTGCATGGGAACGATAATAGGAATGTGGGCAGCTAGTCGCATTATCGTCACTCGAGCCTGGACAGTGTAGTAGATCACAGGCGCAACGGGAAAACATTTTATTAACCAATATATACTTATTTTTCAAGATTCTCAAAGATTTAGAGTTAAGAAAGAACCAGGGAAATTTCTCCTCGTCTTTGCCTAATTACACTACCACAATGTATGGCACTTTCTATCTAACTTAGGTAAATATAACGAAGAGAATCGAGCATGCATTTTGATGCCTTCTTTTATTCTGTATTGATGAATCAAATTGATATCAATCTTTCAAATTGATGATAGACCATCTTCAAAAGACGCCTTATTTATTTATTATTTTACCCGCTGAGTTTTAATAATGGTGACTCACATAACTATAAACAGACAGATCGACTTATAGTCAGCCTTCTGAGTGGATTTTAGCAATTACTTATTAAAGCAGATATACAATCTTGATGCTAAATATTATATCTCTTTTTTGTTCGCCAAAATTTTGATAGAACTCCATTTTATTTTCTGACCACATTCCAAACTCCTCATCCTGAGGGCTGCGGTGGCCTGTCGTGTTCTCACGCTTCTTCGAGGCCGAGGGCTCGAAACCCGATCTCCATGAAGATCTGCCGTGGTAGCCTGGCTGTATGTTAATCATAGTTCCTGGGAAACGCCTTCCAAGCTGCTGGTGCATACATAACTCCACCCCAACCACCTCCCAACGGGTAAGTAAGCTCGAGTGCCAGCTTTCAGGTGTCGTCTCACTCGTCATCTGACTTTGGTCAAAATTATGATTCACTGAAATCTCCTAGCTCAAACGGTACGTATATCTTATCGAAACTAAACTGAACAAAAAACCTCACTCCACTGCTTTGTGAAATGACGTTTTCGACAGACTAGAAAGGTAAATAATATAATTTCCGTGATGCTTGGGAGCAGGGAGTTCTAAACGCGACTCACTATTCAGTCCATAACGAAGGCTAGAGACGTCACTTCTTCCCGCCTGTTAACTGCGAGAAAAGTGACGTCTCCCCAACTACCAACGGGGGTACACAGAGAACTAGCCGTTGTGTTTAGATTGATAGGAGTAATTCTCTTTGTGCCTTTCGTATGAGAAAACTATAAAGTTGTTCTAATAAATTCCCTAAAGTTCTGATTTTGTTTGCATCCTCTGTTAATAAGCGGTCAGAAAGCAGCGTGCCTCCCATCCTAGTTACGCCACGAACTGAAGAGAGTAGCTGCAGATTGTGACGCGGTGTTCATTTTGGGAGCAACTCAAGGCCCGTCAGTTTAACCTCTCCATCGACGACTGGACAGGCATAGCTCGGACCTCATCTTTCCTCTTTTTCGGAAGGGGAACTCTGTCCATCCCATTGCTCTTCTTCAACTGCTGTTTGACTCCTATTCAATTGACTCTCATGACCCCTAGGCCAATATGGTACAATATCACCTCGCATTGGCCTGCAGAAGCATTATAGCATCCGATTTACGTCATTAATGATGATGAAGTTCTTATATCCGATTTTAAATCACATATGCTTATTTTCTCATTTCCTGACTTTGCTACGAAAATCCAGATATGTATGAAAAACGGTTGCTCCTAAAAAATTTTGGACTCAAAGAGAAACACTACACCAACTGTTTGGTTTTTAACCCTCTCAAATAGAGAGAGGTTCCTGTTGTCTGAAAATCTTCCTGAACAGCTGAACGAAGGCCAGGTGAGGTTGGCTCTCTGTTGAGGGAGTGGGAGGTCTCCGGATCGTTTAGGACATATCCGATAGGGAGGTCCACCTTATCCCTGCCCACACAAACCATTTTCGCTGTGCCTAAGGAGATTATAGCAGAGTAAAATGACCACCCAGGCGTAGGAGTCAACATGTCGCTTCTCCCCAAAAAAAAGTCCGCATCTTAGCTGAGCTGGTGGAAAAGTGCCTCAAGACGTGGTCGAGCTTTACTTCCGAGTTGGAAGACGTCACCTTTCCGTTCCGCCACGTAACAACGGAGAAAGTTACGTCTCCCACCCAACCGGGGAAGTACCAGAATAGACTCCCAAAGAGTTAAGGATGGAAGACTTGAGTGGTCCTCATGTCCTGAAATGAATGAGAGTTCTCGCCTGTCTTCTGCTTCATAAATCTACTCGAAACGATATCACCCATTTTTCTTTAAGACCTCCTAATCGAAGTGATAATTCAGGAATTGCCAAAATTAAAATTGGAGGATCAGTGCTGGCTTCTCGTCATGGAGTGGGTTAAAGGGGCTTCGGCCCCTGATGAAATCAAACTCACATGACTTTCTCTGTGAATTCATAATGCCCTTCCGAGTCTTCCGAAATCCGATCTTGTCTATCACTTTTAGTTCCCATGCCCACTGAGCGGTGGATTTATGCAAATTCTGGTGAGTAAGAAGATAAATAGATTATTCCATATTATTCAGGATTCTGATTTACCACTTCGTTTTATGATCATCTTCCAGAGTTTCCTTTGAGTTAGTCGGTTTCCCTCTTGCTTTTAAACTGAATTTTTTCATCGGCTTCTCGTTCAAGACTGACTGTGAATTTTCGTCATTACCAGACTCATTTCATTTGAATATTCCAAGTTGAACGTTCAGAGATTTTACGTCATGGAATTTTACTGTAAGGAAAATAAGCACTTAGTTTGGAGCAGCAGCACCCATTAATAGAACAGGCTCTTAATAACCTGAACTGTTACGAAACCAAACCAAACTTGGTTTGCAGTATAACCATCGGCCTCTTGGAAGATCTCCATTTTTCAAGCCTGGTGCCTTGTTCTGAAATCTTTGATGCAGTTTTTTCAGAAACGCTTTCGAACTTTCAAGAACAATTAAACTAAGTCCGACCTTTGATGATAAGATAATACTGTTTTACCCTATTCTCTACTACGGATAATAAACGTGTTTGTGTGTGTTCTGTTTATTTAAATATGGAATAAGTTTTGTTA
>BGPR01029912.1:0-18988 GCA_013235015.1 Araneus ventricosus
TTACAATTTGATCAGAAAATGTACACCGTCAAGCCAAATCATTGGGTATTTTCAAAGGACCCAGTTCTTAACGACCACTTTGGATCGAAATTGCTTTCCGGTTCCATCGTACAAAAGCCGAATATTCAACGATTTACAGAAAATGGCGTCATTTTCGAAGGCGACAAAGAAGTCACCGAGTGCGATGTTGTCATCATGGCCACCGGGTACACATGGAAATTCCCCTTCTTAGAGGAAGACAGACATCTTGGAGACGGAAGAAGGCAGAATCAACCACTACAAGTGAATGTTTCCACCTCATCTGCCTCACGCAACGTTGGCAATCATGGGCTTCATTCTTACATTTGGGCCTGAATTTCCTTAAGGGGAATTGCAAGCCAGATGGGTGACTCAGATCCTCGCGGGTAAATGCAAACTTCCGTCTAAAGCAGTAATGTTCAAGGACATTAAAAAAGACATAACAATAACGTGTCAAGATACGGTCCCATTGACAAGACCACTATTAGTACTGCGATGAAATAGCCTCTCAATTTGGGGCAAAACCTAATCTCTTTAAAATGCTCTTTATAGATCCAAAATTGCTTCTGAAAATCCTTTTTGGGCCTAGCGTTTCTTACCAATATCAACTTCAAGGTCCTCATTTTTGGGAAGGAGCTAGAGAAGCCATTATAACAACCATGGACAGAGTTGTATGGCCCATGACGAAGAAGAATCCGGAAGAAGAGTACGACAATTTCTTTAAGAGAATAATGCAAGCATTATTGTTGTTTTTTTGCCATGAAAATAAACCCTTTTCATTTAAAAAGTTGTAATTGCTTCAAATTCTTACGAAAGTTTGGTGTGAAATTTAGTATTATCAAGATATTTTGTATTTTTTGTTTTCAGGAATAATTCTGTAAAAATAATGTTTTATATTACATTATCTACCTCAGAGAAAATATAATTGATACAAAAGAGTCCTAAGGGTAGTAAAAGGATATATAGCTTAGACAAAACGTGAGATATTTAGAAGACGAAGGAACAAAAGATATCTATAACTGCAGAAAGAGGAAAATTCATTACACAAATCCCTTTTTTAATCAAAAATATACATAAAATGTTTATTCCAAGACAGCCTCACAGTTTTAGAATAAAATTAAATAAAATCTAGCTTCACCATGAACGATAGTAAACAGTTATTTTTTATGGCTTCTGTAAAATTAGTATTTTGTGACTTGTTCCCTTTGTGTGGTTAGTGATTGAAATATCATAAAGAAGAAACTGTTACGCAGTAGGATTTAAGAACTGTAATAATAACTGGTTAAATAACTGTAGTTGTTTTATATTTGTAGCTGCATGTATTGTGGTATGCAGGCCGGATTCAGACATGTAACATGAAACCATAGGATGCCTTCATAATAAATAGTTAATCTCCAATAGCGTAATCCTTTGTGTGATAAAAGAACCGTAACTAGAGTTGTCTCAATATGAAAACACAATGTGACATGGTGGCAGCTCTGGAAATTCCTCTTTTGGAGTACGTAAATCAATTTGTGAATGAACTTTCTTTTCACTTCTAAAGTTTGATTTAGATTAGTTTGATTAAAGTTAGATTTTTTCCTTAAGTACAGTTTACCTTTATTTCAATGATGGAAGCAAAGTCGTCATTAATCTTAACGTTAGAAGTTAACTTACCGAAAAATTGGAAAAAAAATTAAACAAAGATTATTCTCATACTTAGAAGCCTCAGAAAAAATAAATAAACCTGATAAACTAAAAGTACCCCTGTTGTTAACTGCTATGAGAAAAGAATGTTTAGATGTATATATAACAGTTTTGGTTTAAGTGCTGAGGACTAACAAAAATTCGTTCGATATAGTTATAGAAGCTCCCATGAATATTTTTCACAAAAGAAAAATTCTCATATTACTAGATAGATATAAATTCTTTAATAGCGTTCAAAGAGAAAACGAAAGTGTTGATTCTTTCGACACTAATTTAAATGTCTTAGCTAAAGTTTGTGATTTCGAAACTCACGAAGAAAATTTAAGAAGAGATCTTTTGATTATCGGTATAAAAGATATTGCTATTAAAGAAAAACTTTTGATTGAATCGGATCTACGTTTGGATCAGGATGTGCAAGAATACTGAGCAAAAGAATCTAGCAATTAGCAAATTCAGATTATGAGTCATCACGAAACATCTGCTGTTAATCCCGTGAAAGGAAATAGAAGCTTGACCTCTTCGTATGACTCAAACAAACGGAGGGAATAAACTCCTCTTAAATTATGTAGAGAGAAAAAGAGATCAATCAGTAGTAAAGCGTAGATGTTCGAAGTGTAATACGATTCATGGGTTTAGAAAATGCCCTTCTTTCGGAAAATGATGCCGCAAATTTCATAAATTAAATCATTTAGCAAGCGCTTACCGAAATAAGAAGATAAATGAAGTGGATAATGCAGTTAATGCTGTCGATTACGAAAGTGAAAGTAGCGAAAAAAATTAGATTCGGTTGTTGATAGAATTAATTCCGTGTGGAAAGAAAATTATATGCATTAATAAAACGAAAAAACCGTGTAATATATATAAAGAAGCAGAAGTAAATATTCCTCCACTTTCAAAATTCAATATTGTCAAAAGAAAAGAAGTTATAAATAAAACGTATAAAACCCTAAGGTTGTATACAGAAATTAGTTGAATGTTTTAGGAACTTGTGAATTTCTTTGTACATATGGCGATGAAGCTGAAGTCTTAGAATTTATATTGTAAAACAAAATTCAAGCGTGTTAATAGGCTTGGCTTCTTCTGAAAAGCTAGGATTTTTAAATAGAAATAAAATGATTTCAGTTATTCAAAATGTAGATTTTTATCCTTCCGAGCGAATAATAGGTCCGAGCCAAGCTTCTTAAAAATATCTCTCTGCTTAGCAATGGGTTCCTTCAAGAAATATCACCCTTCACACAAGAGGTGTTGAAAAAATAAACGCCTGAATCCCCCCTCCTCTTATTGATATTTGTGGGAGGTCTAATTAGCTCAGCGGGGAGTTTTCCCCCGCTTCTTATCGCTAGTCGATCCCTCTTAATTCCCATTCCCTTCACTTAAGCAAATTGTAGTTTCAAACTAAATCCTCTGCTCCGAATGTTGCATTTTGAATATCTATTACTTCTCAGAGAAAAAATAAATATTTTTTATAAGCGGTTTTAATTGTTCAAAATACAACTTTCAAAATGTTTTCCCAAATTACATAATTAGTAGACATCTGCCATATTGTCAATATTGAACAGGAAAATCACCGTGTATTTTATGATTTAACTCTCTCAGGGGCACATTAAAATTTGTTTATTACTTTTCGAAATTATTCGAAAAATGTGGTCTATGAGACTCATAAACATAAAATGTGTTGTAAAAAAGAATACGAATTTAGGGTGGTTTATCGTCAAAAGCCCACCCTTGTAGAACATGAAACTGCGTAATTTTTCAAATGTAATTTTACTGAAAAGTAACAAACTGAATGCTAATAATGAATTGTTATACTGTTTAAGAACAACGAAAATTGGATTTTTTTTCAATTAAATTATTTTATACATAATTACATAAATATTTATTAGAATGGTTGGAATATTCTTAGGATAATCTATTATGAACAAAAATATGATATGAAATCGAAGAACACATAAATTACATATTAATACATTCCTGAATTCAATGGAACATTTTATGAAACACATTTCATTTTATTTTCATTCATTTCCCATCTTATGTTCATAAAAGTGAATCTCGAAAAAAAAAATCAAGGAAGTGTATTGTGTGCTCATTAAAAATAATGAAAACGGCAAACGTGTGCGGAGAGAATCAAGATTTGAATGCAAACATTGTAATGTTGAACATTGCGTTGCATCATGCTTTGAAATTTACCATATGGAACCTAACTTGCAGCATTTTTATTTTTAATCGCATGTCTTAGCTGCAATATATTTAAAAAAATATAAAAAATACCTGGGCTATTAATGTAATGACCTGTTTTATCAATCATTAGTTCATGATCTTAATATATGTGCTGGATTTACTTCATTTCAATCATCTCAATTTGTGAATATTGCAAACTTTTTTTTCATCGCTACAATATTAAAAAAATGTTTGCTTATTATTTAATGTTATGTTCAAATCTGCATTAGATAAAAACAGAGCATAAACTTTTGAAAAAAAGAATTAACTGTTAATATTATAATTGTATAAATTTTGTTATTTTCAGTTAGACAAGTTTTGATACATATCTTTAATATTAATCTTACCAATAAAGCTCACATTTTATAATTCAAGTGTGATCCTTATTTTACTTTTCATCGTTATTTTCTAGAATAGATTTTATTCGTGATTTTTCGTTTCATTATACCCTATGATACATTTGCAAAATTTAAATGTTGAATTATTTTTTTAGATTTTCAATAAAATTCCATTTTTTTAGATTTCAAAAATAATTACTGAGTAATAAACTTATTTTGGTGTTCTGAATGGGACCAAAAATGTTTTTTCTACAATTTAGAAAAATGCTTTGTTTTGTAATAGTTATATATTAACTGGATAGAAATACATATTTCTGAAATAGTTGCCATGTTAAGAAATGAAAAGTTTAGAAGCTTTAAATTATAAAAAGACTTTTATTAAAGCTTCTTCAGGTATAGTTTCTAATATTTTCTCATCTAACTTTTTAAATTATTCTCAAAATATACTGAGTAAAATTAAGATTCCGATTTTAAATATGTAAATTAGCTTCTGAGAAAAAATATTTTCTAAAATATATGTAAATTTTATGCAAAATATTAAATATTTTGTATTTTGCAAATAAATGATTTCTTTAACCCTTTCAAGGGCGGTGGCTTCCTTTGGAAACCACCTGTTAAAGAATTGTCTTCATAGAGAAACTATCATTGTACGGTGATGTATTTCACAACAATACATATCCTAAAATCCATTAAAGATACTTTATTGCAACAGAATTTCTAGTCTTCTTTTCTCATGGATTTATACGCGAATAAATTTAGTTTCCTCAAAGAAAAGAAATCGACCATTTTTCAATCCCTTTCTAAAAATAGGACTAATCAAAACTTATTAAATTTTTTTCTACATGGTCTTTTCTTTGCAGAATAAAAAAAATAACAGAAATCTGTTACTTATTTCAAATTATTCCTGTGGTTTCTAGGATAAACTACATTTCCAGGTGCTATGCGGAGTGTTTGCTACAATTGCTAAGATAATCAATTTAGAGGTTCATTCAGAGGTATCTCTTCACAAGCATTTTGTTTTGTTTATGAAAAGAAAATCTTATAAGATTTTCTACGCCATAATAAGAATCCGAGAAAAATTTTCTTCCACAAGTTTCCGCAAAGCTGTATGAAAACTTCCCTACAATGCTATTCGTTTTATCGATAAGGAATTCATTTGTTACTTCAAACGAGTTCCTTCCAGCCACCTGCGAGTCTATCTATTGTAAAGCTTAGCACCACGAATCTGTCATTGTCAACCAAGTCATCAGTGGAGGGGAAAGCAGAGGCGAGAAAGCACGGATTTGCCGCTTACGACTGCAAAATTCAAACCTGGAAAAAACCGGTTATTCCCATCTTCAAGGCGACCATACGAGAAAAAATACACGGTTCCGCTTAGATTTGCTTCACGTAAAAAACCGTTTGTGACGCTCGGAGGGTTAAAAACATATGATGATGTTTTCACTGCTATTCCTGATAAATTAATCCTTAAAGGATAAAGTTAAAGCAGGAACAAAAACCCAATAAACAAGTTAGGATTTATATGGATCCTAGTTTTTTAAATAAGTATATTAAAAGGTAACACTACCCAATAACCACTCAACCAAATATTTTCTCAGAACTGGAAGGAGCTAAACATTTTTGGTCCTTTAAATGCATCTTGTGCATTTTTACAAATTGCTTTAACCGAGGAGAGCTCTAAATTATGCACTATTGCTACTTGGTTGATTCGTAGAATTTTCAACTTCTTTTTTTCCTTTTCTTTTTCTCGTCTCTCATTCTCGCAAGCTCAGGGATTAATGCTGAAAGAGCTGCACAAGACACTGACACCATTGCTATTGTGTGATACAGCCAAGCGTAAAACCCCAGTGTACCTCGGAAATATCCTAAAACGGAATGATAAACACATTCTAAATATAATTTTACATATAAAAAATTTTGACTGAAAAAATGCTAATGATTATTTTAATAAATCACATAATTAGTGGGAAAATATGATGCTGTATCATTGTACATTGGTGTTTAAAAGAAAAATTGAGACACCAGGTAGCATCATTTGCACTCAAGTCTAGTCATGCTATTCAGTTTCGTTTCTTTTGATCCTGTATTGATGAAACATATTTATTTAAACTACATTGCATACAAAGTAGGTGTTAAGCCTATAAAAAGATGCAGAAATATGTAGTTTTTCAAACATTTTTTGGACTATGTCAATATATGGTTATAATTTTTGCATTTTATTCTCTTTCAATCTTACATTTTTAAATACTTTTAAAAAAGAGTGTGTGTAGGAAAATATTATTTTATATTTATTTTAGATGTTCTTTCTTAAAAATCTGAATCTGTATGTAGTCTGTTTCCAATCTATAGTCTCATCTAGTCTATAGTGTAAATTTTGGTCCTTCGTAAAATTGTCCAAATCAGGGTAGTGTAGTCCCCTCTACTTTCTTGTATACTTATGCTATATAGCGGGTTTTGCATTCATTTTTTTGTATATTAAAGAAAATAAAGTAAGCATTTTGTACAATTACATTTGACCAGTTGCATCCAAAATTTGATACTGATCTGAATTTGGGCTTAAAAGCCACATAACGAATTTCATTTATGCAGGTTGTTTCACTTTTGAGCTATCGCATTCACCTAGTAAAAAATAGACAAGCCGGCACAGTCAACAGGACTTCATCTAAAATTTGACACAAATATACAAGTCTGATGTAAAAACCATGTGTCGAATTTAATTCCACTAGCTGCTTGCGTTACCGAGTTATCGTGTTCACATGACCACGGATTGTCAGACGAATCCTGTGGAAGGAGTTTCTCCAAAATTTGATAGAAATATAAAATTATGGTAGAAAGACCATGTAATGACTTTCATTTGTCTAACTTCACTGACAGAAAGACAGACATGTTTCCAAAAACAAGTTTTTCGAACTCAAAGAGGTTTGAGACGTGGAGATTCATCCCTTTCTCTTTTTACTTCGTATAGGATAAATTAAATAGGGTAAAATGCCTCAATAAATTATGGTACACATCTTGAAAATTATTCAACCACTTACTGTCACCGAATAATATTTTTACTATATTGTTTTAAACGCGGGGTGAGTTGTCAAAATGAATATCTTAATTTCAAAGCTTTACTGTACAACAAACAGGTAGTTGCTGTATTAATATGAAAGATACGTTATTAAACAGGTAATATATACATTTTTGGAATAAAAGCCTCACATATGTCCAATATCCTCTCCCTTTGTTACACACATACATCAAACCTGTGATGCAATTCTTGTCAAACCTTCTGTAGCATGTCTCTTTCCATGGGTGGGGAACCCGCGGCATTTTTTAGTTTCTTCTGCGGCCTTACCAGTTGTTTACAATTTGCACTGAAGTAATATACTTGTCTGTAATGTAAAAATAATTACAAAACAATAACCTTTAGGATTCTGTTCGTGTGGCCTTTTGACAAACTGCCGATTTTCATGTGGCCTTTTGACAAACTGCCGAATTTCATGTGGCCTTTTGGCAAACTGCCGATTTTCATGTGGTCTTTCAGTGCAAAAAGTTTTCCCACCTTTGTCTCTGTAGATGCTGGCAATAGCAGCTCTCAGAACAGAGTAACAGTTTCCGTGTAACATAAATAATTTTAATGACAAATGCTACATTGGTTAAAGAAACACGCTACAGAAGGTGTTCGAAATTTCAACCAGAAGCAGTCACACAGGCTTCACAGCGGCGGCGCATGGAATTTCTAACGTTCTGGAAGATTCTTAGCATGTCTCGCATCTCCTCGGCAGCTGCTGAGATCCGAGAGATGACGTCTTCGACTGAATCAACGGGGTCTCTTACACCAGTGTCTCCATTTGACCCCAGCAGAGGAAGTCCAGGCATGACTGGTCCGGCGATCTAGCAGGCCTGTGAACCGGACCATCACGACATATCCAATGCTTTCCAAATGTAACATTTATGTGTTGGCGGATGTCATTGCTGTAATGTGGGGGAGCCCCATCATGCTGCAACCACATCGAGTGGCGCAACGACTGAGGAAAATGTGCTTCTAGGAAAACTTTCCTCGAATAGCTCCTCAGTCCACAGCTAAATACTTAAGGTGCATGTTGGCCAGTTTCAATACTAATCCTACTCTTGGGAACCGATTCGCAAATGCTGACTTTCAGCGGGATCGCTGTTCACGCACCCTTCCGTTCAACGCCCTCTACCTCATGACGAAGGCATTTCGGATCCTGCAATGCTATGTGATTCCGATTCGTCTTTCTGCCCCCTACACCGCCTGAAAGTTTGTCTCACTGGTAGCTAATCATCCTGTATACTACTTCTTAAAATATATATCTTTCAAATAATTACAGCAACTACCTGTTATAAAGTAAAGCTTTGAAATTAAAACGCAGTTCATTTTCCTTTGTTATTATTTCCATTGTTTTAAATTACAGTACGAAACTTCAGTTAATTTGATTTAAAATAGATTTTAAAATCTACTTTTCCATTAATTTAACTTGTAACTTGGTTTTAGTTGTCCAGAAGACATGCAAATGTCATTAATAAAAAGTGCTCATGAGAATTGACATTTTTCTATGAAAACGAACGGAAGACCACTTAATCAACGAATTTTACATTCCTAAATTAAAGCAAAAAATTGAGAAGTGCATTTCGAATTCTATCACATGTATTTTACATGCAAATGTCATTAATAAAAAGTGCTCTTGAGAAAGAACATTTTTCTGTAAGAACGAACGGAAGACCACTTAATAAACGAATCTTGCATTCCTAAATTAAAGCAAAAAAATTGAGAAGTGCATTTCAAATTCTATCACGTGTAATTTAGCCAGTAAACAGCAAGGTAAACAAGAAGGAGAATTACATCCCATACCTAAAGTCGAATTATCTTTAGACACTTATGATGTCGATCATCTAGGACCATTAGAAAATACCAATAAGAACTATAAGCATATAATTTGCGTTATGGACTCTTTTACAAAATTTGCCTGGCTTTACCCAACAAAATCAACATTCAGTCAGGAAGTTATATCAAAATTAGAGTTGCAAAAATCCGTCTTCGGAAATCCTAGAAGAATAATCAGTGATAAAAGTAGTACTTGTAATTCCAAAGAATTTGATGATTTCTGTTCGCCAGAATCAATTCAACATCTTTCTGTTGCTACTGGTCTGCCAAGAGCTAATGGGCAGGTTGAAAGACTAAATTCTACAATAATAGCTGTAATTTTTAAATTATCAAAAGTTGACCCAACGAAGTGGTTTAAATTCGTCCCTGAATTGCAGCGCATTCTGAACTCTACTTATCAAAGAAGTATTAACTTAACACCTTTTGAAGTACTTGTTGGTGTAAAAATGAGAGATAAAAGTGACTTAAAAATTCGTGAGCTTATTGAAAAGGAAATTCGTTCATATTTTCAAGAATCGCGAGAAAATTTAAGAAAAGGAGCGAAGCAACAAATTTTAAAAGTACAAGAAAGCAACAGAAAAACTTACTACTTAAGAAGAAAACCCCTTAACAAATATAAAATAAACGATATTGTAGCCATAAAGAGAACGCAACATGGTCCAGGCTTAAAATTCAAATTTAAATTTTTGGGACCTTATAAAATAACAAAAATAAAGCCCAATGATACCTATGATGTTAAGATTGGTTTTATTGAAGGACCGGTGCATACTAGTACATGTGCCGAATATCTAAAACCGTGGTGAGACGAATGTGCTATCTAATCATTTCCCAATGTTGTGTTTTATCCACCAATTATGACTCTTGTTTTCCTAAATGTGACTGTTTTGTGAAAGTGTTATTACTAAGAAAGACATTCGCCACGACGAACATTCTCAACACGACCCCTGTTGTGCTCAAGACGGAAGTTTTTCCAAGACGTTTCTCCAATGAAGACGACGTTACCATCAAGACGGTTTCTCCCCTAAGACGAGTTGTCAGAATTTCTGCTGAACGACGAATTTTAAGAGGGATCCTATATAACGACGTGCTGTGGGACACCAAGATGTTAAGAGGAATTCTGATAGCAAAAGAAAAGCGTATATTTGAAAGAGAAATTGCTCTTCTATCTGTTTTCTTTTCAGATATTTTTCAGATGAATGCCGGTTCTAGGGCCAGAACCTAGCCAAGAGGGCCGATTGTGGACCACCAGTCGAGTACCTGTAGGTGACGCTGCCATCGCCAGTGACATCAGAACATCAAGCTACCGAGTAGACGAGGAGATGGAATGCGGGACGAGACGCATGAACGACGTGAGTTGTTTTTGATGACAAGGACTAAAGATGACGACGGGCCATCCAAAAATTGTAAATAATGCTTCTTCAAAATGTAATCTTAATTCCGTATAATATAAGAAACAATCATAGCAGAATTGTAAAAGCAACAAATACAACATAAACATTCATAAAACGAAATGTCAAGGAAAAAAATCTGCGGTAAGAAAAAGCCGAGAGTTCTTATAGAGAGAAAATAAACAAAAGGGGAATATATATATAAAAGAGGAAGATAAAATAATATAGAAATATATAACACAAACGCAACGAATGCGCAATAATGCTGCAATTCAAGAAGATTTGTGGAAAATATATCAATGTCATAAAAATCAATAAATGATTAAATAAAATGGAGAGACTGTAGTTAATCGGTAAAAGCGTATAGATGCTCATCAGGGTAAGTAAAATCTATACGAACCACTAAAAAATTAGTGAAATCGTAATGTTTTCTGCGAATAGTGCTTGCATAATTCTAAAAGCACTGTCCTTTACCCCGAACATTATGATAAAAAAAGATTTCGAATGAAATACCAAATATTAGAAATAATTTTACGAACCTAAAACTGAGAGATGCATCCAACGGGAGAGGTGACAAAGAAATGAACCTAACGCGTCATGTAGGGTCAGGACCCTACTTACCCTGTTGAGCATCTATACGCTTTAACCGATTAACTCTCCATTTTATTTCATCATTTATTGATTTTCATAACAGTGAGATATATATATATATATATATATATATATAAAGTATAGGTATTCTATTGAATTATATATTTACTGTCTTTAGTGCAATATCATAGTGCAATATAATGATTTATTACATATTTTTATCCTGAATTTTAGTCGTTTATGTACAGTTATGTTTTATTGTTAGGGTTAGTTTAAGACTTTTCTTTCTAAATTCTTTCATTTTAGGGTAAATAACCCTGTTTGTTTCTTCAACAGCAATAGTAACAGGGATGGTTTGTAGGGAAAAATTAATTTAACCTGGATAAATCTTGTCCGCAGCTAAGCTGCTATATTAATTGTTGAAAACTCCATTTACTTGGTTTGCCTATTTCAATACTTTTAATAACAACAGAGTTTTTTTACTTGTTGGCATATAAATGCTTAAACTTGATTTTTTGCTCAGGGTATCTTTGGTATTTTCTATTGTTTAGATTTTGTTTAAAATTGATGTATTGTTCAAATAATGATTTTTTAGTATAGGATTTGATTCTTGATATGTTTTGTTTATTTTATTTATGTATGATTATAAACAAGTTATATTTGGATTTATATTATATATATATATATATATATATATATATATATATATATATATCAAAAATCGAATTTCAATGGATCAAATTTCAATGGAGAGACAAACGGATGTTGGAGGATTTGTGTTTTATATTATTTTTATTATTTTCCCATTTTGATTACTCTTATATAATTTTTATCCGTATTGAAAATATCGGTATTTTGTTTCGATCAATTTAGTGTATTGTTCTTTTCCATTTTGTTGTTTATGTTTATTGTTTATATTTGCTTTTTTGCTTTCATGCAGTTTTTACTACTGATTTGATTGTTTCTTGTATATATATATATAGTTAAATAGTTCAATTAATCAAAACGTATGTTCTATGTTCAATATATATAAATTTTAAACTACGTATTAAAATTAAAATCAAATTACCTTATCAATAATCTTACAAATGAAGTACAAAAGATAACTTGATTAAAGACTATATATATACATATATGTATATAATAACATATTTATTCACAGGTCTAATTCTAATATTTTATATTTTAAAGTCTTAATATATTTCAAAATCACTTTTCTTAAACTCTAGTTTCGTTTCATTTCCCGCGGTGGAGGTTTATTAAATCACTCATTTTGGCATATTTATTACTAAAAGAATATTTTAATCGCTTTCACGTGCCCTCAGAAAATCATGACGGCTTCTCCTTGTCTCCAGACTTTTCCCTAAAATGCTTACGTAATTTATTAAAAATAGCTATTATTCCCTTCGCTTTGATCACGTGTCTATCTGTTAAATCCCTACCTGAGAAAAAGCAGGGATTTTCTGCTCTCTTTTTGCTTAAAAACTTACAGCAAGATGTACGTAAATTTCGTCACTCTCCCATAATAAAAGAAAATTAGTTAATAACTCGGCCTGCTTTTATTTAACGACTACAACAACGAATACATTTTAGCTAGTCGAGAGGATGGTCTGCACGGAAAAAAATTCTTAAATATGTAAAAATTAAAAACAAAACAACGTAATGGAGAGTGACGGGAACAACAAAAAATGGCTGACCAAAATAGTGCCTCCTGAAAAATCAACACCAGATTCTTTGTACTTTTCCTGATGTCCTGAAATCCAGCTGTCAGCAATGCAATTCCTGATACAGCGTCAACTCCTCTCCACATCTACAATGTTTTTCAAAAGTGTCAACGAAAAGTCTTCAGCATTGTGTTTATTATCTGTTTCAGTAAAAATGTGATTTAATTCTCAAAATTCTAAAGCAATATCTATATTGTGCTTCAAATCTTCATTTCGTTTTACGCTCCTGTTTCGTCTTTCTTCAAAAAGAAAAAATAAGTGTGATTCAACGTTAAATTTCGAAGTGCATTAATAAATAAAAAAAGCTATTCTACAGATAATATCAAGGAAAGTTTTGTGTACATGTGCATTTTCTTCAAATCGAAAAAAATTTTCGAAATAAGTGATGAAAGAAAATGTACTAATTTCGCTAAGATTTGCATACTTTCAGTTTCCCTGTGTTATCGGTTTCAAAATACTGCAGGCGATTCAAACAAAATCTACAAACTATTCTAAAACTCCTCGACGTGGTGCACCAAAAAATATAACTTTTAATCTCTAATTGTTTAACTATTTACTTTTGATTATCAATTGATTTTAAGTATATAATTGAAAAAATATTATTTGGTGTTGTTCTGTATTGATTTATATTTTGTGATTGATCATATATTGATATCAAATTACATTTAAAAAGGTTTAAAGTGTTTGTGATTTGAAACTAATTTTGCAATGTCCATATTAAATTTTGAATTTTAAGGTATTCATATTGAATATAAGATATTTTAACAAAGAAATATTAATTTTCAAAGTTTGGGGTTATTATGTTTTTCATCATATGTTTCATTTGATATAATAATTTTTGACATTAATTTAAAAAGTGAAAGTATTCTTGTTTCGGTTTTGAAATTTATTTTGCTGATATCAATGCTATAATAGATGTGGAGGTATAAAAGGTTTTATTAAGAATAAGAAATATTCTCTTAAAAATTTTGAGTATTACTTTGCAAAGTTTAAGTTGCAAATTTGATTTATTCATAGATTTGATTTATTTATACATAGTTTGTTTTTGTGCATCTCTTATGTTTTGAAATGAAATGCCACACTAATCTGAAAATAACATTTTTCGATTGTGGTTATAATAGGAAATGCTACTTTAAAAAAATGGCCTTAAATATTTATAAAGTAAACTTAGTTTAAAATACTTTAAATTTTACAATTCACATAAATTTTAATTGCGTCATCAGTTAATTTTGCTTAAAATCAGGTTTAAATGTGTTGTTTGAGTGTGGCAAATAATTTATATTACAGGACTTAAAAGAAAAGTAAATAAAACGATTATAACTCTACTCAGAAAAATTCATAATGAATAAATAAAAAAAATAATATCGCCAACTCCCTCCATTCTGAAGCCTCGGGAGATCAGTTTTTGTACTCTTTCGACTGCTAGAACAGTTTGTCAGTAATTTGTGTTATTAATAAACAAAAAGATCTTCCTCAGGAGATTTTGCGATGTGGATTAGCACAGAGTTTGACCATCAGAACCAAAAATGCTCATCTCTGCAGGCTATAATGTCCCATCGTGTCTTTCTTCCTAAACAGAAAATTCTTCACTTAATAAAAAATAAATTAAGTCATAATTTTAAATTACCATACTACCATCACGACAATTTTAACATTTAAATTTCCTGATTTCTGAAAAAGAAAGGAAAAAAATTGAAACAATTTATATTTTAGAATTATATACCAATGTTTTTCATTTGTTTACATTTAGAATTTTTACAGGTACCAAGAATCTTCAGGAAATTTTAGAGGAAGTATTAGAGTTTACATTTGTTCATATTAATGCTGTTATGAAGTACTTTTGAAATTAATTTTATGTTTATGATAAAGTGAAGAGAAAAATTTTATAAGAATTCTATTTCAAATTTAAATTTTAATTTCTTATTTGGGCAACCCTGTAAGATAAGGTTGTGCGTCAAGGGCCCTGGCGCACACACGCGTCTTGCAGAGGGGGGAAATTGTAATAATCTCACTGAATTTTGCTTTAAATTCTAATATTATATATTTTAAAGTCTTAATGCATTCAGAAATCACTGTTTGAAACTCCAGTTCCGTTTCATTTCCCGCGATGAAGGTTTATTAAATCTCTCGTTTTAGCATATTTATTACTAAAAGAATATTTTAAACGCTTTCACGTCCCGCAGAAAATCATGACGGCGTCTCCTTGTAGCCAGGCTTTTCCCTAAAATGCTTACGTAATTCATTAAAAATAGCATTTATTCTCTTCACTTTGATCACGTGTCTATCTGTTAAATTCCTACCTGAGAAAAAGCAGGGATTTTCTGCTCTCTTTTTGCTTAAAAACATAAAGCAAGTTGAACGTCACTCTTCCATAATAAAAGAAAATTAGTTAATAACTCGGCCTGTTTTTATTTAACGACTACAACAGCGAATACATTATTATAATAATTATTATTAATACACATAACAGAAAATCTTCAAAAATACAAAATTCAAAAATTTTAAAAAGAAAAATTTTAAGGAGAACTTTTATATTATTCTTGTAAAAACATCGGAAAATTCCACAAGCAAGCTCTTTCCGTTGTAAGTCATCTAGTTCTGGGTATAAAAGGGCTTTCAATTCTTCTTCTGCTTCACTTAGGACACTAAGTGCGCCTGGTGTTTTACTTCCACTTTGTCAGTATTCTTGTTCAGAGAACTAATCAGTTCTTCTTCAATTTCCGTCATTCCGGCTATGCATTTTCCAGTTCGTATTATCTGTGTCCGACAAGAACTGTTTGTTATCCAAATATCCACTTTACCACTATGAATCGTGGCGATTGAAGCCGGCACTTTTAGCTCCTTATCCCATTCAAAATCCTTTGCTTCTGTAATTATGACCTTTTCTAACGTCTGGTTGTGTTTAGCTAGCGCAAGAACCTTTCTGATACAGTTTTCTGGAATGACGACGTCATTGGCAGCGTATAAACCATAATTCTCTGCAGTCATATAAAGATCGTTCGAAGCGGCTTCATCAATCTGAAGTTTCCAGACCAGCAGTCAATTATGGCATCCGTTGCTTTGAAAAAATCCCATCCTAATATGAGGTCATGACTGCACTGCTGGAATACCGAAAATTCGAAAGGCTGTACTACTCCATTCAAGTCCACTCGCAACATACATCTTCCAATAGCTTCTAATAGTTTTCCACAGGCTGTTCGAAGAATCGGATTGAGTTCTAAAAACATGGGCGTCCTTAATCGGATGCGTAATTGTTCGGAAACCATAGAATAATCAGGTCCCGAATCAACCAAAGCATTAACGATATGTCCATTCACAGCGACGGATACAAAGTTTTTGACTAGTTTAGCATCCCTTTATAATGAAGGGTTTCCATTCTTTGCGATCTTACCCCCACGCAAGTCGCAAGCTTTAGTTTTCCTCACTAGATCGAATAGGTGAGCTGCGAGCTGGGGATCTTGATTGGCGGCGTTGTGGATTGTGTCAAGGGTAGGGAGAAGCACTTCTATATCGTTGGTAATTGGATTCAGGGTCGCGGCCGAAATCATAGACAGAGTCAGAATCCCAGCGTTGATACTGATCAGTCTGCCTCCTTAACCTAGCTTCGTCAAAAACCCGTCGACTATCACGGTAAAATCTCGTCACGTGACCCGGTCGTCCGCAATGGAAGCATATTGGTACATTATAGGAAGAACGCCAAAGATCAGTCTTCCTTCCGGCATCTTGTAGATTTCGTCCGCCGTCTTGTTGAAGTCTTTGTCTGGGTCGCCAGAAACTTTGGTCAGTCCTTCTTTTAGTTGCGTAAGGAGAAGATGCAGGTTCGTCTCGAGTGAGTAGGGCCAAAGTGCTTCATACTTCCTCTCCGATTATGGATTCTAAGCCGTCTGGTCCGTCATCTGTACAAATTGCAATTCGCGGCAGGACTTTCTGGACTTCTTCTCTAACGATATTACGAATCAGGTCGCTCAGATCCTCTTCATTTGCACTAGAGATAGGAGTGACATTTGGTAGCCTTTCATATCGTGGCTTAACGACGCGCCTTTTACTCATGGCATCAACTTGACGGCAACAAGTCACAAACTGATGTACTGTACAGACCTCTCTGTTGATCACTACCTAGTACAGGTCTTCAGCCATCCCTTTCATTAGATACCTTCATACCTTCTGTTCCTCTGTCATACTTTTATCTACCCGTCTGCATAATGACAATACGTCCTGAACGTATGACTCGTACGTTTCACCTGGGCGTTGAGCTCTCGTCCATAATAGTCCCTCGGCAAAACTTTTTAGATCTTCAGGCCTTCCGAAAGTCTCCTCAAAAAGTCTTTCGAAGTCTGACCAATTTTTGAATTGATCCTCATTGTTATCAAACCACAACCTTGCGGTCCACTTAGATAGAACACAGCATTCGCCAAACGTACTGAGTCGCCCAAATGGTTGTAGTTGGCTCTCGTAGTCATTCTTCCATTTTTCTGCGTCCACAGTACTTAAGCCAGAGAAGCAACATGGTTCTCGTGGTATCTGGTAAGTTATATAAGCCAACGGAGTTGAGGGTGTCACTTTAGCTTCTGTATCACCTTCTCCCATTATTTTTGCCGTTCGGACTCTGCAAGGCCGCAACCCGTATTCTGGAACTTGGCCTCGCAGCCTTCGGCTTGTTCTGATATCCGATTCAAATGGTTAGTAGTATACATAGCTATTCCAGCACAGAGAGCCACTTATACAACGCGATTTGTGAGCAAGAGTTCGGAGCGAGCCGAACTGTGTTTGCGATACACAACCACTTCGCGAATGCTGGGCCCGAAAGCAGATTTTCACGCTCGGTTTACGTTCCGCCGGCAGCAGACGATAGAAACCTGTTTACGCAAGGGAAGTGAAGTTTGAAAAGCTCAGAGTTGGAAGGAGAAAACGTCTTCAATGCCTACACGGTTAGTTTTCGCGTTTGCAAGCTTCTAGATTTTTATTGAACTAGGAAATTGTTTTTTACAGTATTTTTCCTCAATCTTTCTTAAAGGTTTTTGCATACAATCAATAAATGTTTGATATGTAATATAACAATAGATAATTATGTCGAGTTCAGTTTGTCAGGCTTCCTGTCGTTTGCAGAGAGAGGAGGAAAGAAAAATTTTCCAATGCCACACGTTTAGTTTTCGCCGCGCGAGAAAACTTGGATGAGGGGGTGGAGAATCAAAATCGCCTTAGCGCTGTTTCTTCTCTTTCATCGGAAACCTTAGAGGAGGAGGAGAACAAAATCGCAATTATTAGTTCTTACCCTTGCACATTTATTTTCTCCTCTCTGTTCTCCAATTGAAGTTTTAATTTTTAGACTTGCACACTTAGTTGCTCTAGTTTCTA
This sequence comes from Araneus ventricosus, assembly GCA_013235015.1. Classification (NCBI taxonomy): domain Eukaryota; kingdom Metazoa; phylum Arthropoda; class Arachnida; order Araneae; family Araneidae; genus Araneus; species Araneus ventricosus. The sequence goes on from BGPR01029912.1 coordinate 18,212, forward strand.
AAATTGAATTGTTAGATCTTACACTTGCACATTTCGGTTTTTCATTTTCTCTGTTCTCAAATGCAACTTTAGTGCTTAGACTCGCACACTAACTTAGTTCCTACGTTTTCGAACTTCTTACACTTTTATCTTCTTTGCTTATCTTGTTCTTATACTTGAAAACGTTCAAGTGCGAGCCATCGGTTTTAAGAGATGGCGTGAACATGTTAAACTAAATCTAGGCAAAGAGTCAATGTCTATTGCTTGGAGAAAAAGTGAGACACACATATTTTAATCAAACAAATCTTTTATTTTTTCACAATCACAACTTATACATGGTTGCTTATTATTTCACGGTTAGATACCTTTTCACAAGCAATGTAAATAAAAGACAATTTCATCGTCACATAGCAGTCTGAAGTAACCAAATTTCGTTTTGAAATTCGGACATTCCGGGATATCATTCCAAGACACGCCTTTCGTCGCTAAGATACTGTCCACAATTGTTTGAAACAGAATTTTGTGCGAAGAATAGACGTTGTATTTTTCTGCAGAATTATATTTCGTGAGTCGGCAGAAAACAAATCGTTTCTCCTCTGTTTGTGTGTCATGTAGGAACTGAACTACGTCTGTGTTTGACAATATTGTAAAGTACATAATCTTCGAGGGGTCCACAGAATTTTTATGAAGTCGAGCATTTTCGATGCATTCCAGAATATTATCATAAAGGATGTTGTGATTCTGCAAATAATCACATCCCGAGCAAGGATCTGCAACGATGTATCCAAATCTCTCCAT